>BGZK01003140.1:0-31240 GCA_005406025.1 Eumeta japonica
ACATAAAGCAAACTAACTTTTAGTTATTATTCCATGTAAATAATTAAATTGCTTTAACAGAAATATCATTAAAAAGTTAAATGGTTTAGGACCAATTTTGCAGTCATTAGTTAGCTAGATATGTTGCTTTTTAAAGATTTCAGTTAACTATTGAAACTGGTTTGTCTTATTTAAGAAATATTAATCACAACAATGATAAGAAATAAAATTCCAAGTGAAGTTATTCAGAAATTGATTAATAATATGTTAACACGATTTATTGAATAACGGTATTTAACTGTGAAATGGTCTAAATTTATTCCTAACGTGTTCGTATTGAGAATGTTAGCAAACCCAATATGTGTTATAGTATACGATCATAAGCAATTGTAATTTCAAAAGCATTATATTCGTATTGTTACACATATTATGGGCTGTGCTGTATATCATATTCAATTTATATGCACATATGTATTTATTATATTTTCTCTGTTTTATGCGAATTTAGTTCATATTGTAAATTACATCAAAGAGTTTGTTAAGGAGATTAATGATATTGGAAATATCATGCCAGCTTTTGAAGTCCATTCCAAAGTTGAACCATATAAAGGATTTTCGTCTTCTTCTGAAATACCTGCAGCATCATCAATTTGTTTTCAGCACAAGTAAGTACATTGTGTATATACAGTAGTTTCCCGGTTTAACGAATTACATATTGTGAGGCCCATTCGTTATATCGAAAAATTCATTGAGTCCTGAAGTTTTTTATATACATTTTCATTGATAAAATGACAATCCCCCTTATTCCAATTATCATAATCGATATCGACACCAGAAACTGATGCGTACTTTCTGGTATTTGACAGTTAACTAATTATTTTTTTATAGATATTTGTTATATTTAACATCCTAGGAAATTAATAAACCCTTTTAAAATCACTAGATGTCGATGATGATGACATATAACAAAACGAAACATAAATATTTTATATTATATTCAATTAAAAGGTAGTTAAAAAGCATTAATAGGAAATTAACGTATAAATTTTGATTTTGATGAGCAAAGAAATTTTTCTCTTTACTCATTGTTTTAGTAAATACTATTTGAATATTGTAAAAATGTAAAAACGCGAGAAAGAATGAATGCAAAATTTTGTGTTTTCTCTTTAGTTTTCTCAAACTTCTTGACAAAATTCTTCATGCTGAGTACAAGAATTGAGAGTTTGTTCTGTAATATAAGGTACTCAATGATACTAAATAGTTTGCGAATTCGTTAAACTGAGTAAACGTTAAACCAGAAAACCACTGTATATTTAAGTTATCTTATGTTTTATAACTCGAGCACCACTTAACCGATTTTCAATTGGAAAAATTCCTACGAATATGAGTTATATGCGCACTTTTATGATGTGGGTGTTTTACCAATAAAAGTGTGTTATTTGTCCTTTGAGAATTATGCATTATTATTATTTCAATATAAACCACACCATAGACCATACGCCCAAGATGATTTGGTGATTTCTGCGGTCTTCACATAGGATGCACAAAGTATACAGAGATGTTAAAACTGACTTTAAAAATCTTAAATCAGGTTTTATGTTTACGAATGAAAACAAAGTACGAAACTCCGTGTATGAGTGAAATGCACAGATTTATATTAATATGATATCTCTTTTTGTCGTATTTGTTTTACGCTACGAAGTGTTTTGCTTACGATTAAAGATGTTTTGTTTACGAATAAAGAAAGCAAAACACGAAACATTAGTGTAATGGCTGCCTTTCATCTCTGTATACTTTGTCATAGAAAGTATTGGCAACGTGGGGGCGAGGATGCTTTAATACCATGTGAGATAAAGGCCACGATGGCTTTATATCTCATTCAGTAGGAAGATAAAGCCATTACTTTTTATTTTTCATTTGAATGGGTGATAAATCCATCTAGGCAAATGGTTTTATCTCTCATTTCAGTTGTGAAGAACTTTTGCATTTTACATTGATTAATAGTGCATTTATTGAACGAAAAATTTTATAATAATAATAACATTCTGTAAAAAATGTCTTCCCGTAGACACTAACATTAAGTGTTGAAGTTGGTTTCGCATTCTAAAAATTTTGCCTGCGGCCTGAGGCCGCGCTTAAAGGTTTCTCCTCCAGTAGGACGCGGCAGGTGGCTTCGCTGAATAGAGTTTTCTTGCGTGCGTCACAAACCTAAAAATTGACTTCCCGGAACACTAAAGTTAAGTTGAGTTAAGTTAACCTGGCTTCGCATATTAAATTTTTTCAGGGAAGCAGCCTGTGACCGCGTTTATGAATTTTCCTCCAGTTGCCGCGTCCCGTCTCCCATTTTGTAAAATTTTATGTATGACCTTACCTCTCAATGATTGGAAATAAGGCCATTATGACTTTATCTTCCATTCAATTGAGCAATAAAGACCATCATGACCTTATCTCACATGGTTTTAAACCACCTCCTCCTCCGCAACGTGGCTGACAACGAAATTCCTCAAAATAACCGCGAGTGAGACGCAACACCCTAGAAGGCCAAAACAAGCACTTAAGAAATTATTACGACGGCACGAGTGCTGTTCTTCAGCCCAGTAGTGCATTTCACTAACCTATATTAACGTTTATAAAATTGGTTAAAGTAAACACCCAACAACAGTGTTATTGCTATTCATTAACAAATTTTAAAGCTATTCGCTGCCGCTTAAACCCATCTGTCTTTATAAACCGACCGATTGGCGTTAACTAAACGGCAAATTTATATGGATTTTATTTTAACAATAAACTGTTTTAAGATTTTTCAATAAATGATTTTGAACATGGCAAACGAGGACAACACATTATAAATACTAATTTTTAAATGTATTTTACTTACCTTATAACAATAAAATTACTAAACAACTTATATGTTTGGTTTTGTATTCTTCTTTGTGTTTTCAATTTTCACAAAGTTGCCATATGATTCAAAGTTTTTTAAACATGTAAACAGAAGTGTTGAAAATGAGTTATGGCGTTTTCTTTTCTGCCAAAAATGCTACCCTCATGCTGCACTTCGTTGTTTATCATGTTCTTTTCTAAAAAACATGATACACTTACAAAGTGTATCGCGTTCTTTTCTACATGCTGCACGAAACTGGCAGAAAACATGCCATGTGTATGAATATATATACTAAGTAACTTCATTCTTTGCCACTACTGTGTATATAATTTTATTTTTTTGTTAAACATTGTATTTTAAAGAACAAACACATAATATAAATTCTGCTTAAAAGGAACGTTTTAAAATTTCCTTTGCCATCCCTTGGACAATATGTGTACACTGTGTATACGTATATGTATGCAGATACGTACATATTCGAATATGTATTGAAGATAACCAATGCACCTTTACTTAATACCGTATATCATAAAAGAGTAATGGCTACACACATACACATAAAGTTTCATACCCATACACAATAGACCTCAGTTTCTTATGAATATATTGAGTATGGGTGTTGGTTGTTGTTTATTTATACATATTATTATTTTTTAAATACTAAAGAAGTACTTATAATGATCCTATTGTCATTCTCTGGTCAGATCTTTCTAGCCTGCTCATCGGAAGTCTTGTTGCCGCTGTTAGATCCATGCCCACGTAGCCAGGGTAACGTTCGTATATCTCGCCAACTTATTTAGAGATTCCCGGCATTCCTGGACAAGACGCGTACATTCCAGTCAAGGATTTAGTGTCTGCTGAACTACCCGTTATGGTCAGAATTTCATAGTCAAATAAGATGTTTGTTCGTGTTATTAGCGTACATGTACTTTTTTTGAAACACGAACATACCTGAATTTCATCCACACCAAAATCTTTACGTCTTTCATGTTTTTTTATGTCGTACACCAACATTAACATATGTTAAGATAGTCTGGAACCTGACTTGCGTACGCACCTTGTTGTCGCAAGCATAGACGAACTTAAAATATTGGTATACTTGAACCTGTGTACCACTGTGTTTAACACCTGGAAAACATTTTTTCAACACACATAAATATTATGAAAATAAAAAATTATCTAGTTGCTTTGAGCTATGTTCTTTCACATTTATGTTCGAGATTTTTGTACGATGTGTGCTCTTTTCTGAACTCTGTCAACAGCCTCTATGATCGTCGTTGGATCGATATTGTTGAATGCACCTTCAATGTCTATAAAGTCAACCATCGTCAAGTTTCTATATTGGTTGGCCCTTTCAATGTGGTCTACCAGAGAATGAACTGCCGTTCCTACTGACTTGGTGTTGTGTAGGCATTTTGAGATGGAGATAGGTAGTTATCATTTTTTATTTTATTATTATTATTATTTTTTTAATCTAAGATGTAAATCTATGATCCTTTCAAGCATCTTTGGCAGAAAATATGTTAGGCTGATGGATTTATAATCTTTCGCTTCCACAGAGGCGACCTTTCTTCCTTTGGAATAAAAGTAGCGTTAATCTTTGTTTATTCTGCTCGTATGTATTGAACTTGAAACACTTATTTGTTTGTTATAAAATTAATTTTTTGATTTTATTCAGTACTAGTTTTAACCTGTTGCTGAGGTAAAAGCTAAAACTTCTTTTTTGAAGCAGCTAGAAACATAAAAATTTGGAAATTTTTCATTTCCTCTTAGAAGCATTCTCTTTGCCCAAAGTGGCCAAAGTGGGCGTGGCACTTCTCGTAGGGGAATTGTAACAATTTTCATAGAAACATTTGAATAGATTTTATTCAAATTAAGCATGTTGCACATTCTGTAGCGTTAGCAGACCACGCACAACCAATCTTAAATACTTTCTACAGCTACATATATGTATACAACACTGGTTGCCTAAAGTCAGCCAAATCAAAAGCTTAATTATTTGCAAAAGTATGGTATACATACATGTATAATAAAATCTAACATAATTTCTCTATTCTTTCGTTAAAAGAATACTGTTGCTCCTTGCTGTAAATAAGCGAGAAATATATTTGACCCCCAGTCGTAACGCAGCTCTGGGCTGAAGAACAGCTTTCGCGTCATCGTAATTGTTTCTTAAGTGCGGTCAGGCTTGTTTTTGTTGTTTGACCTTCGAGGGTTTTGCGTCTCACTCACTCGGTTGATTGATTGGTCTCATTAACTGTATCGTTAGTTATTTTGAGAAATTTCATTGTCAACCACGTTGCTGCCACTTCCCATGTGAAGGCATAGGTCGTGAACAGTCAGTCACAGAAACCAACAAATATTCTGTTAATACCATCTTGGGCATACGGTCTCAGTTACTCGGCCCATATTGTGCATATATATTTTGCAAATTTACTTTGTAAAATATAATTAAATAAATAAATAAATAGTTTTGATCTTTGCGAAAGTTTCTTAATTTTGAGTTGATTCACTTTAGAGGAAACCAGCTAGATATATCTTGAAACTGAATTTTGACATGTTAAACTTCTTCATTGACATTGATATGTACAATGTACATGGTTTTACATCAATTTAATTTAAGTAATATAAAAAAAAATAATGCAATCACATTAAACTTTTGATTCAGATGCAATATTTTTTATAAAGAATTCAAAAGCAACGACATCACATAAAGGTCCTTCATTTCTAGAACAAAGAGACGGTTTTCTTGAAAAAGACGAAATGACTGGGTTCGATGATAACTGCAAAAACTTAAAAGAGATCTTTCATTCTTTTCTCTCGTGATATTTTTTGATATGATGCTCACAAGAGCATCATTTTAAATATGTGGATACTTGATGGCATAATACCACAGATACAATTCTATATATATAATTTCGCAGTGTCCACCGCATGTACTCGAAACCCTTCTTCATTAGCTGCTTAGCCGCACATACATAGTTGTTAAAATTATTCCGAATATTTGAATTAAATTTTCATTTATTCCTTGTTAGATGCTAGAGAATGCTGTTGGAAAAATTTTCGAGCTGTTTTACCATCAGTAGTGCTTCTTGATACCGCTTGTGGAACATCAGGTAGCAAATGCATTTCAATTTTTAAAGCGTTAATCATTTGTTGCTTTCCCTTCTTCATTAACGTTTTTTTTTTCTTTCACGCATGCAATGCCGATAACCCATATTCATAAAGGCTTGTGCTTACTATCAAGGAATTAATTTTGTTTAAGTATTCATAATAGCTGACGGTGCTTTACATTCCACTTGTCAGCTTTATAAAGGCCAACGCCAGCAGCGAAAGTTAATTTTTCGGGTGAACATTCAGTTACTAAATATACTTCCAAGCGTTTCCCTTTTTCAGATTTGCTTAAAAACTGTGATCGAAGTCTAACAAAATTTGATGCCAAAGTTTGAATTATTGACTTCTCTGTAAATTTAGAACTGTTTTCAGAGGGAAGAGAAAATTATCCATTTAACAAAAATTTGTAGGTGTTTTGAAAAATCTTTTTATTTCTTTGTAATTTCATCCACTTTTCATTTATGTTGATCGTCGTATTGCTAATTTAATTTTATTGCAGCAGTCTTCTCTTCTGGTTTTGTGTAGCTCATTTCTAACAAAGAAATATCTAATAACAACGTTGGCTTTTTTCTGCTTATCGTTTCTGCGAGTCACACATTGCAAACCTCTCTCCATGTTATAAATAGGTTATGGGTTATTTTTTCCGTGTATTCGGACGCGGTTCACTTTTATTATTTTTGGTGACATACTGCCATCCTTTGTCTAGTTTTTTGGATGTTTTAGTGGTAGTTTCCTGGTACTGATTAGCATGCTATTGGTATATCGTCCTAATATAGCTATTAGGTCGCGATATGTATTTGATCTCTTTTTTCTCCCACTTCCTTTCCGTCTTTCATTTCTTCTTAGTTCATATCAGTGCCTGATATTGTGTGATATCCCCACGCCGTAGTACCTGATTTCATGGTTGTGTAAACTATTCGTAAAAAATTATTTTCCTATCAAAATGCACATTATAAAAAAGTGATAAAACATTGCATGGAAATCCTCCGAATACTAAAACTTTACAAATTTTTGGCATAATGCGAGCTATGTACTACACAAACAACACATTTTAATAGTCAGAACTTTTATTTAAAACCAACTTTACATTGAGGCTAACACATATATATGTATGTATGTATGTATATACCTGACATAATTCATTTAAAAAAATTTTGAAAATTCGGTCTTGCTTTTACATTAAGGCCAACACAAATATGATGCAAAAAATAGACTGAACTTTTTATAAAGATGATAATGCAATTATTCACATTTCAATCAGTATAAAAAACATATAGTGAATAAAACGAAAAAGCTGTTATACAGTTAATATCAGAGAATACTCCTAACATAATTATTAAACAAATTGGTTGAATTTTATTCCATCAAATAAGCGCAATCCTTTATCTCTTTACCATCGCCAGGTATTAGGGAAATTCAAAGGTCTGTTATTTATAGATATACCAAATTTTCGGCTGGACCGAGACCGCATATTAAATTTTAGCATTTTAACGTACATCCGAAGTGTTCTTAAATTGGGGAAGTTCGTCTTCTTAGTTTTACATAAGTTTCCATTTAATTTGTGGAATACCACCACATTTCTAGCCTTCTAAAACTTTAAGAAGCACCTTAGAATTGCTGTGCCTGTTGTTCGA
Organism: Eumeta japonica; assembly: GCA_005406025.1. NCBI lineage: Eukaryota > Metazoa > Arthropoda > Insecta > Lepidoptera > Psychidae > Eumeta > Eumeta japonica. The sequence goes on from BGZK01003140.1 coordinate 7,609, forward strand.
TTTTTTTCAGAAGTTTGCATATATCTCCATAGTAATATCTTATGGTAGCCCAGCAAAAATGACTGCTTGCCTGAATCACTTTTATAAGGGAGAAGCAATAACGGAATCACTTACAGTAGCGCTTTTATAATGCATGATTTTGCTCAGCATGCCACCTAGAAGGATTACATTATGTTGCCACGTAATGCTTTTTTTAATGCTTTTATACATACTATTTATTGGTATATTTTCAGTCTGTGTCTTTACGATAGTGCTTTGAGAAGCACTAGTTTATTGTAAATTTAAAATGGGATGAATAAATTTTAAAATATCTTCTTTATTGCTCCACTGTGCCGTAATACCATCGTAAGTGACATGGTGCACAGTTACTTAGGTGGTAGAGCATATGTAAAGATTTGGGTTTATTTTTAAGTTTTCAATATGTGCTTTCCATTTGAAACTACTATCAACGTATACTCCGAGGTATTTGTAGGTTTCTACTTTTTCAATTACTGTTGAACAAATTTTAAAAGCTTGCGCTGTCAAGAGCTTTAATATGTAGACACTATGTATTGTAAAAATATTAAATTTGGTCGAAAGCTTGATATATGCATGAGTTTGATATGCATAATTTTTGGTTTTGAACTTTTGAGGATTGCTTGTCCTGGTTTGCACTGTGCGATTTTTGTCGCTGCAACTCTTAGTTTGTGGGTATATAGGGGGAGTAGTATTAATTGTCGAAGAGAGAAACTAAAAGTAGTACACGTACATATGCATGTACTCTGCAATTCGTTTTATTACCTTGTTCATAATTTTTAATGTGAAGTTAGTTTTATTTTGACGCTTGTCTTGCTTTTTTATACACATCAATAAAAAATGTCTGCGACAAAAGTTGCACAATGTAAACGCAGTTTAAGAAAGAAACGACAAAAGTTGCACGCTGCACAGTGGGGATTTTGAAAAATGAAAATAATTCTGCAATTTCTAAACAGTTAGACCGATTGAGATGAAATTTTACAAATCTTAAGGAAGTGTTGCTGAGCTTAACTTTAGAGCTTAGGCTTTCTACTGCTAAAGGAGACGGAGCTGTACGCCCCAAAACCGGCTTCCACGTGTTTGTAAAAATTCCAAAGCATGTCAAACTTATGGTTTTGATCCAAATAAAACGAAATTGTATAGATAAGTTTTCCTATTCAACCAGCTTTAAAAAATGTGCAAGATTGGTGGATTTTTATTTTCAGGTTACGAGATATACGCCAAATACTATTGAAATTTTTCCTCTTCTGGCCCACTGTTTCGCTAATAACAAAGGCAAAACTAGTCGGACTTGCAAAATCTTTCCTGTTTCATATTTAAAACAAGATTTCCAATCATGCAAAGAAAAATTAGTTTGAAAAAGTTACCCAGTGAAAAGTTATACACAGTTTAAGTTCAAATTCTAAAACTCGATTTTTCCCCGTTTTTGTCGGAAAAGTTTTAATATTTCATAAGTATAAAAAAACTTTGCAAGAACATCTATATATATTTATATTTATTTGAAAGAATATACTATGTTGTATAATACAGCAGTAAAAATTAATTCTTCTTCTTTAAGAAAGCAGGTGTTGCCAATTAGGAATTTTATACCAAGTTCTCGGTTTAGCGATTTTTCTAAATTCCAAAGCTAGAAAACTAAAATCTTTTATACCATCAAGATTTGCTATGTTTTTAAGAATCCACCATACTTTCAGCTGCACCTTGCGAAAAGTACAAACAATACAACAAATATAGTAAAAATCCCATTTTAAGAAATGAATCTTAAAGTATTTTATATTTTTCTTATTAACTACGATATTTTCTACGTAAATTAAAATTTTAGAGAAAGTATGCACAAATAAAAATTTTATAGCATAAGAAAAAGCGATGAATACTAAAACCCGCATTTTTGGGATTTTTAACTTTTTTCTGGGAATTTCAGGATTCTAAAAATAAATCTGACTGTTTTAACTTTTATCTATTAATTACGTTATTCTCTACGTAAATGGAGTTTTGGCAGAAAATCTTTATAAATAAAGATTTTGTAATGTAAGAAGGTCCACCTATATATATATATATATATACATACATACATATATTCTCTCTTCTTCCAAGAATTCTTCTGTTTAAGACGACTACTGCCTTCTCAGGATTACTATTTAAAAAAAAGACCCCTATATCTATTGTGATATTCAAGTAATTTAAACAATTAATATGTTTGAATCACAACAGGTAGCTGTGCTATGAGACCGTTTGTAAACGTGTGGCATTGATGAGGGTGAGTTGTATGCAGCTGCAACTGTTTACCCGCTAATATCGAAAAATGTGTTAAAGTAATTTTAGATAATTATTTGTTATAAATATTTTAGATTATATTTATATATATACTATTTCAGTTAAAGTAGAGATGGCGATCACATTAGTTTATAGAAATTTATGTTGCCTTTATTTGAGCACACAGAAATTTAATTCGAGGATAAAGTTAAAGTTATTATACAGTTTATTGAAATACGTGCAGTAATAAGCTGAAAAATGAAGAAAATCTTAAAATACAAAACTTTGAGCTAAAATGGAAAACGGTGAAGAGATGCAAGGCAAAATTCCTAAGTAAATATTCCGATTAATAGGGCTCCACTTTAAGGAATATGAGGATTAGAGCCAAAGATCAAAGAAAAAAAGATTGTCAAATACTGAATACTGTGTCCACTGAAGAGATTTCCGATACATACAAAGCAATGCTTAAAACAAAGGGCAACCTTCAGATGCTGTGAAAATTGCTAGTGTTTTGCCAAGTGCATCCCTAGACGGTTTAAGCGAATTGTTAAAAGCATTCCGACACCTACATCTGAATCAGTTTTTACCGAGGAAGAAGCAATTGCTCTGATGTTGCAGCTTGGATTAACTCGTGATAAATATATCACATTGAGAAAAGCATTACAAGAGAAAGGCGTAAAAAGTTTTTTGTCATACGACGCACTGCAGGAAAGGGAAGAAAAGTATTATAATTCTAACCCATTGAAGTCGATGAACATAAAGTAAGCGTTAAGGTGTCAACTCTACTAGAACATACAGCTTCTCGGATAGTGTCACTTTTAACAAAAAGAGCAGTTGAAACAAATTAATAACAGCAATTTGCAGTTAATTTGCAAAATGGGGATGTGATGGCTCGTCATTGCTTTCAGGGTATAAGCAAGTTATCACAGGTCAATCACTTGAACGTAAAAATGTATTCATGGCTTCATTAGTCCCTTTAGAATTCGTAAATATGCCGATAGTAACAGTCCATCAACAAGCTTTGAAGAAGTCTGGATCAACCGAACTCCAGGATGGAAATTTTTTTGTAGACCAATTAGCTTCGAATACCAAAAGGAAACGAAAACTTCAACACAAGATTTAGTTAATTTTTTTCAATCCGAAATAAAAAGTTCAGAGCTTATTTCAATTGCTATTGATAATTATTGCTTCAATGTTTCTTTCGAGATGAAATTAACCATGATTGATGGAAAAGTTAGTAATGCAATAACGGGCACAGCATCAAATTGCCATTGTTCCATATGTGGAAAAAAGAAATCACAGTTTCCCAAAAATGGGATTTTTTATTATTTTTGCTGTGTTGTTTGTATTTTTCGCAAGGTGCAGCTGAAAGTATGGTGGATTCTTAAAAACATAGCAAGTTTTACGATGGTATAAAAGATTTTTAAAAAAAATTTCTATATAAAAATTTCCATATAAAAATTTCCTTAATTGGCAACACTCTGCTTTCTTAAAGAAGAAGAGTTTTTAATTTTTTTTACTGCTGTGTTATACAACATAGTCTATTCTTTCAAATAAATATAAATATAGTATAGATGTTCTTGCAAAGTTTTTTTTTATACTTATGAAATATTAAACGTACTTTTCCGACAAAAACGGGAAAAATCGAGTTTTTAGGAATTTGAACTTAAACTGTGTATAACTTTCACTGGGTAACTTTTTCAAACTAATTTTTCTTTTGCATGATTGGAAATTTTGTTTTAAATATGAAACAGGAAAGATTTTGCAAATCCGACTAGTTTTGCCTCTGTTATTAGCGAAACAGTGGGCCAGAACAGGAAAAAATTTGAAAATTTCATAGTATTTGGCGTATATCTCCAACCTGAAAATAAAAATCCACCAATCTTGCACATTTTTTAAAGCTGTTGAATAGGAAAACTACCTACACAATTTCGTTTTATTTGGATCAAAACCATAAGTTTGACATGCTTTGGAATTTTTTTCAAACATGTGGTAGCCGGTTTTGGGGCGTACAGCTCCGCCCTTTAAGTAGAAAGCCAGCTCTAAAGTTAAGCTCAGCAACATTTCCTTAATTGTGTATGAAATTTCATCTCAATCGGTCTAACTGTTTAGAAATTGCAGAATTATTTCCATTTTTTTTCAAAATCCCCCACTGTGCGATGTAAATTGTGACTTTATGAGTCCGTTGTTTGCTACAATTATTGCAGTGCTGTCTGCATATGTAAAATATCGCTATCTAAACTATTAAGCATATTATTGGCATATATTATATGTATATAAACTTACCTATTGTGGTTGGCGTATTTTAAAATATTTACATAAAATGTATTAGGCAAATGAATACGTGCTTTTGTTCCCTTTTGTCTATTACAAACTGTCGTAAACATTTTTTAAAATAGCCAAACACAATCAGGAAGAAATATTCGTCTAGCTTAGAGCCCTGTGGCACTACAATCATATATTTTGTTGCTTAAGTCATTGCCTGTTTTGATATAATACGATCTGTATTCTAAATAGCTTTTAAACCAGTTTAATATAGATCTTCTTGGCAACATTGATTAGCAAACAAGCAAATTATAATTGTTCTTAACAAAATTTTAAAAGTAATAAATAAACTAATGAAAACCTAAAATTTTTCAAAACTTGAAATTATATTCCTATGTACATATACATAGTGTCGAAAAAAGAAGGAATTGCGAAATATAAACTATAAAGCTCATGATTGCAGTAAATGCAAATCAGCAAAAAGGGGCCACAGTGGTATGAGATATAATGGCGTTTGCGAAAAGTGTATCATTTTACAAAAAGGCGCGCGAGCATAGATCAATATTCAGTCGAAAGCAGTAACTGTATGCAATATATAGAAACTGTTGATTTGGTTCTCAAAGCGATACAAGATACAGTTAAAGAAAATAACATTAATAGAGTACAAAAATGAATTTTCAAGTTCACTTAAACAAAACAAGTATGAAATTAAAGTTTTATTGAGGTAATGGAACAAAGATTTAAATAAATGAACAATTTGCAAAAGCTTTGCGAAAAAAAAATGTTGAAGAAGTTAAAAAACTGTATGGAGCGGTAAATGATGCTGAAACTAAAAACAAGGTTATATGGTAAAAATGAACAACAACAATGTAAAGGTGTGCGATGAATTAAAAAAAAGACAAAAAAATAGTTAAAGAAACAACGGACAAAAAGAAAATATCATATGCTAAAACCATTAATTATGAAACCACGACAAAAGCGAACGTTAAAAAAACGAAAGAACTAAATAAAATAAAAATCGATCCAGCTAATTTTAAAAAGCAGAGATTGAAAATGGAAGAAATTAGTCTTACAAAGTGAGAACGCTGAGGAACGTGGAAAAAGAGGAGGAGGCCTACAACAGGAAAATGAAAAAATGAAGTGAGGATATCAAAACCTACAGATATGCACATTGTATAACAGATATTAATTTTAAATTAGAAGAAGAACTGTTGGAGAAACTAAATAAGCAAAATAAGGTATTGGAAAACAGCAAAATGCAATAGTAAAATATTATGAAATAAAGAAATTTAACAAAACGAGGTATCATGGTAAATTAAAATAGATAACGATTCACATGTTAGCGTGATGGAAGAAAGAAAATTAAACGTTGGATAGGATATGTGCAACTAAATGCTTTAAGTGCCAGGGATACAACCACAAAGCCACTGAATGCCGTAATCAAGACGTTTGCTATAAATGCCATGCAAATCATAGAAACAAAGAATGTAATCTAGAGATAATAAAAAAGAGTGTCAACTGCATTAAAGAAAACAAAAGGCTTAATTTAGGATTGGATAAAAATCATGCAAGTAATGATAGGGAGTGCCCTGTATATAAAAACAAACTGATTTGAGAAAGAAACGAATTGGTATAGATACGGAAAATGGCTAAAGAAGTGCATGGAATATATACAAACATACAATGATTAATAAACAACATTGCACAATTAGAAATAATAATTGAATCGGAAAAGCCAGATTTTATTATACTATCAGAAACCCATTTCACTGAACAAACAGATGAATCTGAAACAATCAAACCATTGCACACAACATATAACGTTATCGAATTCGTCAAAAACAGGAGCCGTTGTTATGTACTTTAAAAGTGGATGGACAGTAGAAACAATTAAACAAGCTATAAAAAGATTAATGTATTGGATACATGCAGTTAGGGCAAGACACAAAAATGAATCAATCCCAGTTGCAGCAGTATAGCGATCATCATGTAGTTCCAAGGCAGAATTCTTTAATGCGTTTCATGACTTCCTAGAAGATTTATGCGATAGTAGTTGTGACTAAAGCAAGTAATGAAAGAATATACAAAAATTACAAGAAATTTGTATTGAATTGAATGCAAGGCTAAATTGGAATAAGATGAATGTGTTGAACATATGTATTGGAGAAACAGTAAAAAAGTTTACAAATACAAAGAAAATAAATCAGAAAAATATCAATAAATGGTTTAATAGTGGACTCTCAGAGACTAAATATAGAAAATTAATGCTTACCGAAGGGCGATTTTTGAAAAAGACGTTCAATGTGTGGAAGAACTACAAAAATATAAGAACAAGTACAAACTTTAAAGTAGAAATGAAAGGAACAAATATATCAGCAATAGAATATCGGCTGTCAAATAATCAGAAAGAAATGTGTAGGTCAATAAAAGAATTAGTGTTAAAAAAACCCAAATACATATGTAATACAAAATTGTGTTATTTAAGCAGATAGAATTTACAGACAATAAAGCAATAGCCAATAACTTAAACAAATTTTTTTTATCGAGAGCATAGAAAAAATAAGAAATTCTATATCTGCCATATGCAAATAAAGTAGATGTGATAAATAAAATATTTTATTTCCGTGCAATAACAATATTAGAATTAAAAGATGTAGCGAAAAATATACAAAAGAAAACTGATTATAAAAAATATCGGAAGGCAATATTATTGGATAACTGGCATCAAATGGGACCTATTTTGCTAAAATACTAAATCGATAGAAAATGGAGTTTTTTAACATAGAGCTTACACATACCACTGCCAGTTCGAAAAATTAGTCATTTAAGAGCCCGTTTACTGAATCTAATTTCAAATTCCTGACGAAAATAGCCAATATTTTATTTTTCCGATATAATGTCGTGTTTTCAATTAAAAGTAGCTTTTTGAAGAAAAGAAAAAACCAAACAGAGAGAAGTTCGAATAATTAAAAATAAATTAATGATTTAAAATCCTTTGGGCTCATGAAAACTTTGTAGCGTTGTTAACACTTCATATAAATGATACAAATAACAACAAACACAAAAAATTAAAAACAGTTGAATTTGTCGCTCTAAGATGAAAAACTCACCCAAGCAGCAAGTACAACAAAATGATAAGAATTGGAAGTAATTGATACAAAATTAAATATAGACAGAAAATAAATCAAAGATCTGGTGATTCAGTTGTCTAGCAGCAATGCAGATAGTGCATGTTTAGATGAAGACGGAGTTCGAAGCACAAGGGTGCTAATGAGTATCATAGCAGATATGAAACAGATAGGTTATACCCAAGCTAGTAAGTCTTCAGATTTACTTTTCTTGGTTTCTTTAAGAAAGTATCAATCACCATAATTTATCACAAAAATCCTTCATAAGTGAAGGAAAAACTCAGAACTTGGTCCGATTAAAAATTTAAATAATTATAAAATTATTTAAATAATTATAAAAATAAAATAAATCTACAAATTTTATAAAAAACACAAACACTTTCGCAATTTGTGCTTTGATGTTTGGTGACACAGGTTTATTTAATGAAAGTTACCAATATTTAAAATTAAAATGCGAATACGAAAGTCTTGCAGAATACTATTTTTTCTGCATCGCATTTCATTTTCGCATCATTCACTTTCGCATCACAATGTAGAAAAAGCCTCCAGCTTCTATCAACATTCTATACTGTTTTGATGTTACATTTATATTCCATCGATGTCCACCACACTATAGAAGCGTAGGTCATTATCGGCCTGATAATGCTACTATAGAGCCAGTGTGTCATCTCTGGATTCAGCTTCCATCTTGTGCCTATGTTCCGTTTTCAGATTGACCAACATAAGTGAGCCTTTGTCTTTCGTTTACCATCTAAGCTTCCGATTGAGGATAACTCCCAATTACGTCACCCTGTCGGAAATATTTATTCTCTATTCAAGGCTCATCATATGGAGCTATCTTCGTCTTTCTTCTAAATACTGCGATTTCTGTTTTTTCTGGGTTGACGTTCAACCTCCTTCCTTGGCTGTTCAGTGTGCCAGTGTCAATGTCTCCTCGGCTTTCATGCACAATTGGTTTGAATCCCTTCCTTTAAAGATTCATAACATTATTTGCGTAGCAGATTGTTTTGCATCCCTTAACGGTCAGAATTCTAATAAGATAGTTGAGGTCCATAGAAGGGGTGACAAAATCCTCCCTTGGGGAGTACCACATTGTACCCTCTTTTTTTATACTCAAATTGTACGCTTCACAATTTATCCATCTGTTCCTTAGCATACTGCCAATCGATTCGCGTATCACCCGGTTCAAGTGTGGATAAGTGTGTCGATATGCACGTTGTTTAAAGCTCCCTCACTGTCAATACAAACCGCGAGTGTGTACATTTTTTTCATTAGGTGACCTTTCTATAAAATGCACCATATTATGCATTGCGGTGTCTATTGATCTACCTTTGTCGTATGCGTCTTGGTGCCTTACCATGCCCATGTCTTATTCTTTGTAAGCAAGGATATAAGCCTTTGTGAAGAATAATTTGGCTTGCCAGGTTTGAAGATAAACACTAACTTCGCTTCCTGCCATACTATCAGAATATATGCGTGTGTTAGAAATGCATTGTAAATTCCTACCAGATGGGTCGAAACCAAATTCCCCTTCTGTAGGAGTGCCGGAAAAGCACCATCTGGACCAGCAGCCTTAAATGGTGAAAAGGTTTTTATTGCTTCCATCCTATCGCTGATAACAGTCTCCTCATGTTCACCACCTCTCCCATCGTCCAGCATAGCCAAATGTTCTACCGGGCTCTATAGAAAATGGGTCTCCTCCATATATATTCCTGCCCGATTCATTCACTAATGATTCCGCTTTTATGTGGACTTTTGACAAAAATTTCTTCATTTTAGAAACACCGCTAACACTGACCACGTGTCAGCAGAAAAGCCTCCAGAAGTACGTTTAGCTGTTCTTATTTTCTTGTTGTAATTTCGCGATAGTCTATTTTATTTTAATAGTTTATGGAAAATTATCCTTACAGAATTTTAAATTAAAGTATATGAAAAACATCAGTGTGAATATACATACATACATATATTACAAAAGTTATGTGTTTAAATATATAATTATATTATTTTGATGACAGATAAACAAGCACAGTAATCAATAAAATTGTAATATATATTAAACTCGTTACACATCCTTCTAAGTGGATCAGCATTAGCGTAATTTGATCTATGAAACTCAATAGTTATCGTAACAAAGTGTCGTGAAGGGCGGTGAGGGACACAGAAAGCAACATAATTGATCAGAAAACCAAAGCAAACTTCACCTCTAATAATGTTGAATATAAATGATACATTCATCATAGTTCTACGGCTTTTTAGTGTTGGCAGCTTGATAAGCGAAAGTCTAGCAGAATAAGATGAAAGATTAATTGGATTAAAGTTTAACCCACGAAGGCAAAATATCAAAAACTGTTTTTGTACAGATTCAATAGCATCTGAATATTTCTTGTAAATGGGATCCCAGATTACAGATCAGAAACAATCAACTAGCTCCAGCTGATAACTTTAAAGGAAGTAGTGAGCAGTTATCGGATTATGTCTCACAAATCGCATATATTTACATTTCTTCAAGTTAAGTTTCATGAGATTTATTTCACACCAACTATAAAATTTAGGTCATCTTGAAGAAGTTCTTGCTCCACTGTTTGATGATAACTAAGAAATATTTTTATGTCATCAGCATACATTAAAATATTGGATTGGATAACATCAGATAGATCATTAATAAACAGTGAGAAAAAGAAGGGCCCAGGTGGCTACCCTGTGGAACGCCTGACAGAACGTTTATGCTTTTTGACAAGGTGTTTTTAAAGCAAACCATTTGTTTTCTATTGCTTAAATAAGAGTAAATCCATTTTATACTCAAATCAGTAACGCCAAGTAAATTAAGCTTAATCTTTAAAAGCATATGATTGACTTTATCAAGCGCTTTATCCGTGTATATCACATCAGTTTGCCTTTTTCACAGAAATCCTTAACAGTCGTAAGGTGAAGTAGATTAGTTATTGTGAACATTGTTTGATGACATAATTGATCGGTGATAATCTTTTCGAAAACTAATATCAGCTTTATTCCCTGTTTTGTGCAATGGAATAATGAATAAAGAAGTCATTAGGAAAATACCAAATCTAATTGATGCATTGAAAAGAAATTGCAATGGGATAGCAATAATATCGGCACAATTGATCAAAATGTTGTTTGGAATCTTATCAGGACCAGATTTAAACGAAAATTTAAGACTTTAATATCTTAGAAATTGATAAAATATTGATTTCTCAAATTGATGTTGATTGGTCAAAATAAATATTGAATGGATATTCATATGATTCATCATACAACACATCAGAATAAGTTGAACTAAAGAAATGTGTAAATAGACTATAGGTATTATTGTCATCACTGGACTCAAATTGTTGAAACTTCATAGATGAGGAAAAGTCAGTTGTTTTTTCTTCGATCTCATAAATTTTGGACCCAGCTTAAAATTCTTTTTCAAATTATTGAATAAAGTGATGGATAAAGAGCGCGGCTAGTGTGTATCTTAGGTAATCAACTAACGAATCAGATAGCTTAAATTTTTATAGAATTTATTTTTTTTCAGCATGGGACAATTGATTGCTATTTTAAGGTGGACCAGCTAGTTGCTTAAATATGGTCTTAGGGACACACAAATCAATAAACGAATAAATTTCTTCATAAAATACACAGCACATCTGATAAACCCTCCCAATAAACTGCTAATTTTTACGTTTCGCTCTGTTGCACAGTGGGGGATTTTGAAAAAAATGGAAATAATTCTGCAATTTCTAAACAGTTAGTCCGATTGTGATGAAATTTCATACACATCTTAAGGAAGTGTTGCTGAGCTTAACTTTAGAGTTTAGGCTTTCTACTGCTAAAGGGGCGGAGCTCTACGCCCCCAAAACCGGCTACCACGTGTTTGTAAAAAATTCCAAAGCATGTCAAACTTATGGTTTTGATCCAAATAAAACGAAATTTTGAGATAAGTTTTCCTATTCAACCAGCTTTAAAAATGTGCAACATTGGTGGATTTTTATTTTCAGGTTAGGAGATATAATACAAATACTATTGAAATTTTTCCTCTTCTGGCCCACTGTTTCGCTAATAACAAAGGCAAAACTAGTCGGACTTGCAAAATCTTTCCTGTTTCATATTTAAAACAAGATTTCCAATCATGCAAAGAAAAAATTAGTTTGAAAAAGTTACCCAGTGAAAAGTTATACACAGTTTAAGTTCAAATTCCTAAAAACTCGATTTTTCCCCGTTTTTTGTCGGAAAAAGTACGTTTATTATTTCATAAGTATAAAAAAACTTTGCAAGAACATCTATACTATATTTATATTTATTTGAAAGAATATACTATGTTGTATAATACAGCAGTAAAAATTAATTCTTCTTCTTTAAGAAAGCAGAGTGTTGCCAATTAAGGGAATTTTTATACCAAGTTCTCGGTTTATGGCGTTTTTTCTCAAATCCAAAGCTAGAAACTAAAAATCTTTTATACCATCGTAAGATTTGCTATGTTTTTAAGAATCCACCATACTTTCAGCTGCACCTTGCGAAAATACAAACAATACAGCAAATATAGTAAAAAATCCCATTTTAAGAAATGAATCTTAAAGTATTTTATATTTTTCTTATTAACTACGATATTTTCTACGTAAATTAAAATTTTTAGGAGAAAGTATGCACAAATAAAAATTTTATAGCATAAGAAAAAAGCGAATACTAAAACCACATTTTGGGATTTTTAACTTTTTCTGGGAATTTCAGGATTCTAAAAATAAATCTCACTGTTTTAACTTTTATCTATTAATTACGTTATTCTCTACCTAAACGGAGTTTTGGCAGAAAATCTTCATAAATAAAGATTTTGTAGTGTAAGAAGGTACACCTTTATATATATATATATACATACATACATATATTCTCTATTTTCCAAGAATTCTTCTGTTTAAGACGACTACTGCCTTCTCAGGATTACTATTTAAAAAGAAGACCCCTATATCTATTGCAAGGATATTCAAGTAATTTAAACAATTAATATGTTTGAATCACAACAGGTAGCTGCGCTATGAGACCGTTTGTAAACGTGTGGCATTGATGAGGGTGAGTTGTATGCAGCTGCAACTGTTTACCTGCTAATATCGAAAAATGTGTTAAAGTAAATTTTAGGATAATTATTTGGTTATAAATAAATATTTTAGATTATATTTATATACTATACTATTTCAGTTAAAGTAGAGATATCGATCACATTAGTTTATGGAAATTTATGTTGCCTTTTATTTGAGCACACAGAAATTTAATTCGAGGATAAAGTTAAAGTTATTATACAGTTTATTGGAAATACGTGCAGTAATAAGCTGAAAAATGAAGAAAATCTTAAAGTACAAAACTTTGAGCTTAAATGGAAAACTGTGAAGAGATGCAAGGCAAAATTCCTAAGTAAATATTCCGATTGGTTGGATAATAAAATGGAACTAAACATTTCCACGTCTGCTGTTGGGGCTCCATGTAAGGAATATGTTGTCGAAGTGGTGAGAGCTTTCGATAATTCCTTTAGATCATCTTGCGCTGTTTTAAATATGCTGTCTAGTTCTTCTTGGCAAGTTTTTGTCATTGAGCCCAAGAGAACTGCTTGTTTTTAGCTTTTATCAACTAATATGTCTGGATCCTGAGAAGCTCCTCCACGTCATATCTTGCGATAACGTGGAGGGAACGTAGTCTATTGGTGAGGTGCCCTGGTATCAGCAAAGCTCCGTTTGAATCTCATGACCCGGTGGGTAACTTTTAGTATGCAGGCTAGTATGCACACCATTTCTTCTGTTAAACATGGTTCCTACAAGGGTTCCTCGTTCGCCTTCAGGAGATGTGTGCATTTCAGCCCTCACATCACGACAAGGTAGTTATACCGGTGAGGGATGAAGAAAGTTAGTGAGGTAATAAAATCTAACCATTTAAAACGAATTTTAAAACTTGCTTGATATGGGTCTATATGTAGCGAAACCGATTTGTCAAAAGTCGGACCTAAAAAGTGAATCAAAACGTTTGCGGTGAAAAGAATAAAATCCGACCATTGTAATGCAATTGATGAAATTTTTGACATCGCCCACATATATCCGAGATATAGCGATAACTCGACCTCTAAACGAAGTGGGTCTTTTTGGTTAATAGAGTTAGGATGTGGTAGTAAAATTAGTCAGCTGGAGTGGAATTTTATTTAATTTTGTTGATGGGTGAATAGTTGGAGAATATTAAAGATTCGACCCGATTGAATATAACATTCTTACTTGTTTTTTTTTTTGATAGCGTACTTCTGTAAATCTATATATGCAGAAAAATTTTTAGGAAATCGAGATTTTTTGCAACTTTAAAAAACTCTAAAATCTGGAAATGCGAACAGGTTTTACTTATCTACAGATGCACCTGTAATAAGTCATAACCTGTAATTTCATAACTGACACCAAAACCATGACTGTGATTCTGAGTAAACAAATATCTTCGGTTCACACAATTTAAATCTTCAAGTTATTAAATCTCATTGAGATATATGGCTGATAAAATCCTACTGATAGCTATCAGTAAGTTCTAATTATGGCGCTAAATGTTAAGAACGTTTGATATAATTCAATTTCTGATCCGGAAAAAACACTTGTAAAAAAGGAAGCCGAAAAGAGCCTTTTGCTAAGGGAAAAAAGTAAAAACATGTTTTGTTGAAAAAGAGTAAAAAACCATGCTCTGTAAAAAAATAATAATAATACTAATTTGATTGTTTCTACAAGATTTTATTCGAAATATTTATAAAAATACCAAAACCAAGTTCGAAAAAGCACCTTTACTCTGCGGCTCCTCATATGTATGTATGTATATCATTAATAATGCGTATACATATGCAGGTAAAATTCTGCGAAATATGTAGTATTATGGAAGAAAGTTTTACCTGCAAGTCCGGCTTCTTGTACAGTTAGAATATTTATAAAATGTTTACAATTGTATCAACACCTCATTTTTCTGTGTATTTTTATTCTAGTAATGGAATCTATGTGAAGGAAGATGTTCCACACTCTTCAATAGTTTTTATTGAAGATCCCTTAATTCGATCTTTAAGTGCTCCTATCTTGGATTGTGAAGTATGTTGCAAATCGACTTCTAATCTAGCTTATACGTGTTTCAACTGTCGATACAAATCGTACTGCTCATTGTCTTGTTTGGAAAAAGATAAAGTGGAGCACATGGATGAATGTGTTGGCTTTGAACAATTGACTATACTTGCCTTGGATGCCAGTAACATTTTTCGTTCGTTTGTAAAATATCCAGCTATCTTCATGAAAAATTATTTAACCCTCCTACATTTCGTGAACAAAGAAAGGCAGGGGAAATTTGGAATAAATTGCTGGACCTGTTGAAAACAACACCAGCTAAAGGCATAAGAGAATTGACTTTAATTAAAACAGATCCTCAGTATTCGCGTCTACAGGAAAAGCAGTACTCAACACTAGTAACAACCGCTTTTCGTCTAACAATATTTATTGAACGTAAGACCGATTTAATAAATAAATTCTACAAAAAACTTCATATTTCGAATAAACAAAAATTGATTTTAATTGGATCACTACTGATGCGTATACATTGCAATATTCTACACAATTCTTTTGATTTTGAAATAGCCGAACCTTTAAAAAAAGAATATTTGCAAAATTAATGAAATTAAATTTGAGTATTGAAGAAATCGGTGAAATGATGCAAACTATTAATCGACGGGAGAGCTTGGTAATAGATGTCGATAACTTTTATGGAATTGATATTGAACGAGACATATGGCAAAGATCAGAACATATACTGAATAATAAAAGTATAAAAGATATGACTACTGTTTCCATTTGACTGTATTAAGACATGTTAAGTCTTGCGATCGTATTAACCATATTTTATCAACCTACAAGGACACTATTGCTGAACTTTATTTTGAATACGATGCAACGAACAGCGTTATTTATGAACAGGTTGCAAATCGTCCAAGTTCGAGCTCATCATCGAAAATACTTTCTGGCCGTATTGCTGATATGTCAGATATTGATCGTTATATATTTGTAAAAACTTTGCTCGACTTTTTCATATTCACTATGCTGAGTATCTTCTACAAATGTTGCAGCGTGATCAAGACATAAAACAAGTATTTACTCTTTATTGCCCAACTTTGCGCAAATTCAATCATTCTTGTGATCCAAATGTAGAAGTAATGTAAGTGGTTTTAAAATGTTTCCAAAGTATGTATTAATTATTAATTTCGACTGTTACCCTTTACACTTTTAACAGGGCTCTAGATAATGGAACTGTAATTGGAAAATCAATAAGAAAAATCAAGAAAGGAGAACAACTTTTGTGTCTTTAAAGCTAATTATATGTATCATGCGAAAATAGAGAGACAACAGTTTCTCAAACGCTTTGATGTGAATTGCACCTGCAAGTACTGTAAAATGAAGGAAACTGATGAATATACTGTGAGTAAAGTTCGTATTGTTTTTTATTCTAATATGATTTTATAGTCTTCCATTTTTTTTTTTTACAGGATTTACGTCTTGCAATAAATTGCGAATCTTGTAAGGGTGTACAGATTACTCCTTGCCAGGTTGTTTGCCCAGGATGTAATGCTCAGTTCAATACCCTGTTTAATAAATATCGGACGATAATTTATATTTTGGAAAACGAAATAAAACTGAAGTTGAATCCTGAAAAGTCGACGGAAAGAGATGTTTATATTTTTACATTTAATTTTGTTTTCTTACTCCCAATTTTATTTTACTCGCAAAATGAATTCTGTATTGCAATCGAACTACAAATGGCGCATTTTCACGCGATTCAAAGTAAGTTTTGCTCTCATACACATGTATATTTGTTCAGGGCACAATAGTTTTAAAACCAAACTGTAGCTGTCATTGAGATTTTGTTGGTGTCCTTACAACAGATCAGTAGGCTTCATACTCTATAACAGTGATGGAAATGCTTTTATGATCGCATTATTTTGCTACTATTTGATTTGCTAAAATACCGTGTTACTTCCCTGTTACCTTTGATACCTCAGTGATACGTCTACAACTTAAACTATTGATTTTGTCAAACTCATCTGTTTTAGCATATCTCCTTTATTACTTATAGTTTATGAAAATGGCAATTCTAGTTCTTATTATGTCTTCTTTATTTTGTTTTACGTATTCGTGTTGTTTTGTCACAATATAAATATATAGGGTTAGCAAAAGCGTTTTGGTTTACTAGACCGCCCAACTTTCTCAGAAATCGCTTTTAGCTATATTGCGGCTATATATGGACTCGGATGTCCAAAAATGTCTTTGTGCTTCAGATATCCATTTTTACGACTACATGCTTATATCTGGGTAGGAAAGTAAATTCAGGTTTACCAAAGCTTCAATTTTGTCACTAATGACTAAGTCAAATTTGAATACTTTACTTTAAATCAAAAATTTTTTCAAAATTTCCATGCAAATATTCAGTAAAAGCAAATAATTTTTGCCACTAAAATGGTTTTAATTCGCTTACATGTCTAAATACATGAAAATCGTTTTAATCCGTTTTGCACTTTTTGTTTGCGTACAGGCCCAATTCTTCAAAAATAGGCTATCACTATGTCTTGGCTATATGGACCGGTGTCTAAAAGAAATTTTTGTTTGTATTCAGATATACATATTTTACCGCCACAGGTTAAATTCGATATCAACAAATGTTCTGGTTTACGAAAAAGTCCAATTTCTGTAAAAATCGGATTTTACTATATCTCGGCTATATATAGACCGATGTCAAACAATATGTGTTTTGCTTTCAAATATCAATATTTCACTACCGCAGGTCCGTCTCGGTTAAAAAGTAAAATTTCTTGTGATATCTGTTTCCACCACTTCTCGACTTATGCAATATATGGGCCGATGTAAAAATTGTTTTGTTTCTTTCCGATTTCTAAGTTACGTGAGTCCGTTTCGGTACAAAAAAGTGGTCTTGTTCTCCCAAAAGTCCAATTTCTTAAAATATCGGTTTTGTAAATCTCGCCTATATATAGACCGATGTCAAAAAAAGTGTTCTTTCTTGCTTGCAGGCATCTATACTTGTCTGTAACAGGTTCATATCGGTTCTAAAAAGAGTTCACGTTTACCAAAAAGTCAAATTTTATGAGAAACCGGTTTTCGCTATATCTCGGCTATATACGATGACCAAAACAACTTTTTGCTTAAAAATTTATATTTTACTACGTAGATCAATTTCTGAATCAATAAGTTCAATTTCTTGAGAAATAGGTTTTTGCTATATATGGACCGATGTCAAAAACATTTTTTTCTTTGCTTTCAGACATCTATATTTGTATATTTCAGGCATTTTTCGGTGCCAAAAAGTGTTCAGTTTTACCAAAAAGTCCAAAATCTTAAGAAATCGGTTTTCGTTATATCACGGCTATATATGGTTCGATGTTAAAAAATTTTTTTCAATAAAAAAATCCATATTTTACTACCGTTTGTGATTCAAAAAGTTAAATTTTATGAGAAATCAGCTTTGGATATATCCCGGCTATATATGGACTAATGCCCAAAACAAATTTTTTTGCCTAAAAAATCTATATTTTACTACCGTAGGCGCAATCAATAAGTTTAATTTCTTGAGAAATCGCATTTGCTATATATCGGCTATATATGGACCGATGTCCAAAATAATTTTTTCTTTGCTTTCAGACATCTATATTTGTCTATTTCAGGTATTTTTCGGTACCAAAAAGTGTTCAGGCTTACCAAAAATTCCAATTTAATGAGAAGTCGGTTTCGTTCTGTCTCGGATATATATTGTTCGATGTCATCTTTATTTGTCAACTACAGACATATTTCGGTACCGAAAAGTGTTCAGGTTTACTAAAGTCCAATTCTTTGAGAAATTGGTGTTCGCTATATTCCGGCTATATATGGACCGATACCCAAAAATTTTTGTTTTAAATCTATATTTTACTACCGTAGGTTCAATTTGACTAAAAGTTCAATTTCTTGAGAAATCGGTTTTACCTATATCCCGACTCTATATGGACTGATGACCAAAAATTTTGTTTGCGCTTTCAGATATCTATTTTTTACGACTACATGCTCATCTTTGTGTAGGAAAGCGTTCAGGTTTGCCAAAAGTTCAATTTCTTGAGATAGCGGTTTCGCTATATCCCGGACATATGTCCAAAAAAAATTTTTTTTACTTTAGAATGGCGGTAGTTCACTACCATATGTGTTTCTTAGCACAAAATGCTGTTTAGTTTATAAAACCCTCCCATTTTCTTCAGAAATCGGTTTTCGCTATATCTTGGCTATATGTGGACCGATGTCGAAAAAAAAATTTTTTTTCGTCACTAAAGTTAATTTTTTTAAATTTCCATACAAAATTCAATTTTTTTCCGAGGTACCTCCGGTTTTTTTTTCTCAGCTATTAGTGAACCGATTTTGCTGAATTTCTGTAGCAGCCTGTCCGCACGATGATGTGAGAGATTGGGGCTAAAATTAAGTTTCTAACTTTTATGGTTTTCTCAGAAACGGCATTTGAACTACACAGACGGACAAACGGACATCGCTCAAATAACTTTTATATTAACGTTGATCAAGAATATATGTACTTTATAGGGTCGGAAATGAATATTGAAAAAATTACAAACGGAATGACAAACTTATATATACTCTTACACAATATGTGAAGGGTATAAAAAAGTAACGTTTTGTTACTCTTGATGTTAAAAAAGTTCCCTCAGAAAAATTTTTTGATACCGAAATGAAAATCTTATTTCCCATCACTGCCTTATAACATTTCTTTTAACAAAAAAATGCGAAACTCAGTGCTCCAAGTTATAGATTAAAAAGAACTAGCAAATAATAAATTCATACATATTTGATTTGTTCTTCTTTATGAAATGAGTTGAACAGCTGGGGGTTAACCAATCAACCGTACAGCTTATTTCAAGAATGCTTACGCGTAGAACTATAACGTCCATGATTGGCGCCACGAGCGTAACTCGTGAAGTGGGCCGTGGTACTACACAGGGGGTGTGCTATCCCCCCTGCTGTGGAATGTTGTGGTGAACAGGTTGCTTATGAATCTGGATTCTATGCAGACGCGGTAGCGATTACAGTATCGGGAGGTCATCCGGAATTTATGGCTCGACAGCTGGAATATGTCCTTAGGGTTGTCAGCGACTGGGGTCAGCATTGTGGCCTGAGGGTAAATCCAGCAAAAACGGAGCTTATACTTTTCGGAAGAAAGCATAAGGTCACACCTTCGCCCCTTCGAAGTTGGATGGGGTCTCACTTGCACTCGCCAATAGGGCGAAGTTTTGCCGTCATTTTGATAGCAGACTAATCTGGAAGGAAAACATCCGGGCTAGCCGCTAAGGCGATAGCCATACCCATGCAAGCGGGCCGTAGGTAGGACATGGGCATCTCGACCAGATGGCGTACTCTTGCCCTACGAGATGGTTGTAAAACCAATTCTTTTCTATGAGGTTACAGTGTGGTGGGCATTGGACCCGTATCCAACAGATTACTGTTTAAGAGGGTTGTCGCACAGTAACGGTACTCACTACTGGCGCAATGAGAACAACGCCGACTAAGGCACTGTTTGCCATATTGAACTGGCTACCAGTTGACCTTACGGTGAGACAATTGGCGGCAAGGATAGCATTAAGGCCGGGCGCGACGGGTATGTGGATCCCAAGGCCATGGGGACACGCGAGCATACTGGAAAGTACGGAGGTGAGGGATGTAATAACTGACCCGATCGATTATTGCATCCCTAAACCCTTTCACTCAGGAGAGATTCGTCAAGAGGATCGGGGATGGAACTCCTATCTATGGGCTCTGCATCTATACGTATATATACGGGTGGATCCAGGGTGGGAGAAAGGGTTGGGGGTGGCGTATACATTGAGAATTGAATGTCAGGATGTGCTGCAGACCACGGATGGTTGTAGCGTCTTACAGGCAGAAATATCTACCATCAGGAGGGCAGCAAAGTATCTGATGTTTCACAGAATATTTGAGTTCGATATACTGATCGAAACAGATAGCCAAGCTGCCATTAAATCCTTGACTGGGATGTACACAACATCTATTCTTGTCCAGGAATGCCGGGCATCTCTAAATGAGATGGTGAGACATACGAACGTTACCCTCAAGTGGGTTCGGGGGCATGGATCCGACCGCGGCAACGACACCGGACTGTCCCTCTCTGCATGTTGGAGACGTATTGGGCTTTCCTTTCTGAAACGGGCACAGCAGAGATGGTAACTGGAGCCCAAGTGTCTATATCTGGAGGTGCTTGTGGCCTCGTCTGGACTTGGGAAGGACAAGGGTGTTACTGGGACTTCCTAGACCACATCTTAGGGATGGCTATGTCTGTTATTAGAGAACACTGCACTTTCGGGGACCATGCAAAACATCTAGGTTTACCCTACAACGACTTCTGCAGAAGTTGTCATGACGAGGATGAGGAGGTGACCGTATTACATCTCCTCGGTACTTGTTGAGCGTTGGGGGGCCTCCGTGCTAGGTTTCTGCGGAGAGTGACCTTCAGTGACTTGTTTGAGCTGTCTACGGTCAGTTTGGGTGCGCTTGTCTCATTTGTGAGGGGCAGCGGGTGGCTGGAACCAGCCTGACCCTATGCGCAGTTATACTGCGGCTGTTTTTTATCCTACCCATCTTATCCCTATCTTTCTTCTCTCTTTTTCTCTTCTCCTATCTCTTCTTTTCGGGTTTGTCACAAAGGAACCGAATTTGATAGGACCCATGTGAGCTGTGAATCTTTCTTTCCTCTTCAGCAGCGGCCCGCCTACCTAACCCAACCTAATCTAAGAATGAAGCTTTTAGGTCAATTTGTATATAATATGGTATAGCTTTTCAGGGTAGTAAATAACAACTCATAACTCATTATATATATATATGTATATATATATATTTATTTATATTATATTTATTTAGATTTTGCCAAACAATCATACATATTAATAAGGAATGTCCACACCAAGATTTTAAAATATTATGGAGAACAATTAGTATGGTTTACTTTTATGCTGACATGCTGCTGATAATTAAAATTTTATTGTTCAACAATCTGAGGATAAGTAAGTATATAAAGAAACCTCTTTTGTAGAAACTGATAATAATTAAATAAATTATGTATGTAAATGTAGCCTTATGTTGTTATCAAACTCAGAAATGGACGATCTCTGTTCGTTGGTCTTCATATTGCTAAAGGCCAAAATACTATATTGAGTTTTTTCAAGTATTTGATGCAGAATGCGAAAGAGTTTTAGAAGATATTCAAACCAGCAGAAGTGGAAAGAGCAAATATTTGTTCCGAATTTTTCTCCCTTGGCTAACTTCTTGAACAAAACCAATTCAAATTCATTGAAATAATATGAAATGAACACGCAGAACATCAAAACATTATTTAATAATATGACTTTATTCCATTTTTAAAGATAAGAAAGACGAGAAAATTATTTTATTTATCTAATGTCTATTAATCGATTTTATAACAGAATGTATTTTTTTATTTGTGTAAAAAAAATATTTTTAACTTTTTCCTGCTCATTGACCTTTTGATTTTTTTGTGCTTTAAGGTCACCTAATACTCAGCAGATATGTTGCACAAATTCATATTTGTCTGCATTTGCTCATGTACTTTTGCATTTATTTCTTACCTATTCCTTAAATTTAGTGATAAACTACCTTACGCTATAAAGCATGCAGGGTCAGATAAAAAAATTTATAGGATATATTTATATATCTACAACATATATATCTGACAACGCATTAGTATTTTGACATATAATTTTGAGTCTGTTGGCGTTAGGTAACTTTACTATGAATGATTTGTGCTTAATTTATGTTATTTGGTAATATTTGACTGTAATAATAAAAATATTTGTAAACCATTCAATTACTTGAATTATTTCTACATAAAAAATTCCTTTATTTACGGCAAGTCACACATTAGGATCTAAAGGTTTTGATCTAATAATAAATTCTAAATAAAATTGCTTAATAGCGAATAAATCATTTCTGAAATATTTGATGAAGACCACATTCTCATTTTTTCTGACATCACCATTTGACAAAAACGAGGTTTTATGAAAAATGTGATACCGCATTTGCTATATGAAAGATCCCAGTTTCCTTTTTGTTTCAAAAAACTCAAGTAAACAAAAAAAGATTTCCTTAACATCATATATAATTATAAATACATAAATAAATTAACAAATGAAATAAAAATGAGTCGCATATACATATGAAGATTGCATAAATATAAAATGCAACGGTTCCGGTATATCTGTTAAAAATATGCATGCGATAAGCAAACACAGGATTTGAAGAAGGCGCCATTTTTTTGTTCTGTCCATTTTTTCATGAGGACCTTAATGTGAATTCAACAATAACAGGTAGGCTCAATAGAAATGCAATTCCTTTTCAAAACAAGTAATAATAGGAAAATTATGGTATGTATGTATGTGTTTTTGAAAATTTTGTACGCATAAGATATTTTCGTACATGTCCTATTTGCTCTTCACTTAGTTACCTAGTACACTAAATTATATCTTCAAGAAGGAATATCTTGAAAAACAAATCCAAGAATAAGATGAATATTTCAAAGAATATGTTTTGTTTTTAATAAAACTTAAGAATGTGTATGGAGTTTGAGAATTTTGCGCAGTAACAATTTTATAGAATTTAAATTCAAAGCAATAAATTACGCAATATCCTGAAAAAATAATTTCATTAAAACAATACCCATTAAATTAAATTTGCATTTCTATGTAAACTTGATTTCTATGTTAATTACTTTTAATCATAACTAATTACCTAAAGTACCGAATAATTATATATTACATTGTTCATTAATATTTCTAGGAATTTTAATCCATTTCCGACAAGTGGCAATGGTGCCATGAATAATTTATAAAAAATACAACTAGAAAACCTAATACT
>BGZK01003141.1:0-31239 GCA_005406025.1 Eumeta japonica
TAATCCCAATTCGATCAAAACAATAAGTCTACCGAGTTGTGGTGGTATTTTGTTTCGTATTTCACCTCAAACTTTTCAACTTTGTTATTTAATAAAAATAAACGCTTATAATTACCGAGACTAAAATAGCAACGACAGTAGCTATTGTATCACTTCAAGAGTTGTACTTACAATTGAACACATTAAAATTGGGCAAAATTCAATAAACGCTTTTTCCACGATGTTAACTTTCTGACCCAACGGATAAGCCTAAATATCCTAAACTTGCAATCCACTAAATCCACAATGTATATGAATAAATATAAATGTCATGTATATGAAGAGATACCAGATTACTTTTTTGATATTTTTAGAGTATGGAAAACATTAATGAAAAAGATGAACTTTATGTACAATATTAGCAAATGAATTGGGAGTTTTATATAAACGTCAATTTCTGTAGTAGACGCCATTCATGTCGACGTTATGACCTATCTTGTAGGATTCCATGAATATAGCGCAAGCAGACGATGAAAACGATGGATGAAAACTATGAGGGTCTCATCCGTCGCTTTCATCGTAGCGTAGCGTCAGTTCCGAGAAAACCAACGCTATATGCACTCGCATGGAGATTCTTACAGGCTTCAGATTAAGCTCGAGAGCTTTTTCAAGAAACATGTAGAAAATCCACATTCAGTGCCCTAAGGCCCTACTTTTGTCAGGTTTTTTATTAAGCATTTAGAACCAAAGTCAATTTCGTTCGATGACAATTTGGTTCTAAATGCCAAACTGTCAACGGTGTAGCTGAGAGTCGCTATCAGGCGCTGACTGAACATCCATGAGTAACAAGACCTCAATGGTGACATCTGTTATTCATAAGACTCAATCATAAGAATGTACTTAACCTATCGCAATGCAAAACGCAAGATGCAGCGACAGTGGTCGATCGTGTTGCAATTGGTCGAAGTTCACTCCGAGCGCGTGGCGCCAAGTTTGAATCAGATTTCAGCACGATATGTGACGTCATACATCAAAAGAAATTGAATGCTTGTATTTATTATGTATATTATAATTTCTCTTACAAAAATCTAAACGATCACAATGATACAACATATAATGACTTATTATCCGAGGGGTCATACTACCTGTTCTATTGATTTCACATTAAATTCATTTAATCTATTAAGAATGAAAAGCGTTTTGCGCAATACTCAATATAGTTCATAAGTAAAAGAATAAGCTCTATTTTTCGGCCGCAGTACGCAGTTAAGAGTTTGTGTTCAGAGCATTTCGGTGAGTCACACGCGCCCATCGTTCTCACGGTCAGCGCTATGGCATAAATACTACAATTTATGCGTCTAGACCTCAGTGTGACCAGGTCGGAGTAAAAAAAATATGTTAATCAAAACCAAACCAGACCTCAGCTCGCCTATAACTTTCGATAGCCACGCGTTTATTGATTTAAGTATTATAATAAATACAATCATAACCATCAATCAATAGATCGAATCACAACGAGTTACACACGACGTCACGAGACGAAGAATGACACACGTCGATGTGTCAGGTTTTAATCACCCATTGCTGGGCGCCTACCACCTAAGACATTTTTTTATTTCTAGATTGAAATCTTCACGCCAGTCCGGCGAGGGTGGGAGGATCACTGTCAGCACAGATGACAGGTTCTCCCCAACTCCGGTTAACTTTAACTTGAGTTTGTTCTTTTTCATTTTATTTTTGTATGTATTTACGCTGAGCCTCAAATTTAATGTAGAGTATGTACTTAGATAACTGTTAATTACTACAACTATGTCGAATTTAAATTACTGGAAAATAAGGCATGACGGCTCTATTAAATACGGACAGACTTCTCGGAGTGATCCTATGAATACCCGTGTGACAATTTGGTATATTTCATCAAGCTGTCACTTCATTGCAGAGGCATAAGTTTTGCAGACCTTTGTGTTTTCAAATATTTTATTGTATATATTGAATGATTCGACCTTACAAGCTCCAATATTGGTCCAGTTCGGATTGAAGTTTTAAATGGCTGCTGTTACTAAATTACTAATTACTTTGGAATTTGTTATTTCATTTTTGAAAGGAATTTTAGCACAAGAATGAAATGCAATTATTCCTAGAGATTGTTACATTGATTGATGCATTGGTTTGAACCATGTAATCTCCATGCTGATCAGCGTAGGTTCAAAGCCATTGATGATGACATCTCGGGAGCAAAGGTGTAATTTGCTCTAGAGGTACGAAGCGAGCAGTTTCAATTTAAATTTAATTTAAAACTAGTTAAAGTTAACTAAGTCGTTGTTGCTTATGGATTTGACTCGTTACCTAGTGATTTAACGGCAACAAACGCACATGCATTCATGATCATGGCGACCAAATTGAATACCGAAAGCCAAACACAATCGTCCATAAAAGTAAATGCGAAATCTTCAAAAAGAAATATACCTCAAAATTTAGTAAATAGTTTCTTATACGAAACTTTATTCCTTTGGCAACTTTTGCTCGAAGAAGACTCACCAGCAAAAATATAACCAACACGCAATATCCGTTCTCATTAGATATTTATTATGTTTTTTTTTTTTTATAAAAAGACAAAAAAGTAATTTTAATATCATAAAACCAGCCGAATTGAGTCAAATTCTCCGTACTGAATTCTGCTGTTTAAAGGAATGAATTAAATTAATTGGGAATTACTTTGAGTCCGCTAAAAGTTATCACAAGATATCAGTTAGTACAATTTCAAGTTATAATATCAATCACTTCATAAGTGGCTCGTAATAATGACAATGTTTAAATAACATTTTGCACTTCACACTGCACCTAATTAACATAAGGGCTGGTACTAATAACAAATGTGATTTTCAACAATGTAACACATTTTAATATTTTGCAGTTTTCGGTAATTACATAATTCCCTCTATAGTTGCTAAGGGTATAAATCATAGATTGGGAAATATTATTAAGAACTCAATGTCAGATGCTATGAATAATGCATTTTTGGAAATCTAAAAAAAGGTCTTTCTAACGTCGTTTAAAATGTAAAAGAAAATTTCATAATCTTTGTCTGGTGATATATTACCGACTTATTGCTATTTACCATTACTTTAATATTCATATTCTTGTGTGGTATAGTTTTTGTATACCATTTGAAACCATAAGCAAGTGATAAAAGTTATATTTTTATTTATAAAACAAGAAATTGTGAAAAAAGATCCATAAAAACTGCAATCAAACTGTAGAACTGGTAACCCTGAACTACAAAGAACCAAAAAAATGAACGCTTTGAGTCACAATTCTGGACTAGTTATTAATAACAAGTTACAAATAAATTATGGCGTACATGACGCTATAAAGTTGTGGGTAAAGATTGACTTTAAAAAAATTATGTGATTGAAACTTTTTCGGTGAAAATATATGATTGTGTTGATTTTAGCAATATTCATCAGTCGGAACAATTTTACATTGATGTCTGACTATAAAGAATTCTTTGATATGTACGAACTGACAACAGAGTGGTTTAATAAAGGTGAGTTTTATAATAACTTTTACATGAAATTATGTACGTTCTTTGTAAACAGATTATGCACATAAATGGATAAACTATGTAAAAATTAAAATAAATTAACTGGCATTAATTTCATGGCTTGATAAGGTTTTCTTTTAATTTAGTCCTTTTCATATATCCATTGTTATATATTATTTCCTATGCCCGTTCATTGCAGAGGTTGTTTTTCACAATATTTTGTGTAGTGTAGTAGCAAGTAAAATTTTATTACGTCAGAATTTCACTGTTGAGGAATGCACTCTCACTATCTATTCATTCCAAATTTTCGTATTTGATCCTTGGGCAATTTACACTGGCCCAGCACCGGTCAGGGCCTGATGACGATCTTCTGAGACCAACGATTTGATGTGTTCTTTGTGGCACCAACAAAGATACAAAGACACACATATCTTAACCAGAGGTCAATTGACCAACGAGTTTTTTCTTGAACCAAAACAAAACACTTTGTCGGTGCCTCTTGTCGACAGTGGTCGATAATATAATCGCTCGAAACCACTCGACCTCCACCGCTCAGTCAACATGTTAAGGTGTTATGTCGGATATGCACAACGCACGACCTTTTATATTTATATACAAGGCAGGTACACTACTTTTTTCTTCAAACATTTACGAAAAATTCGATGAGGGAAAAGCAGACTGAGAACGCAATAAAGATTGTCGAGTTCCAGAGATAAAGTCCAACATACTTAAAATGTTTGCGACCTTTCTTAAAATGAGTACATATTTTTTGGTTTTAATAATGCTTAGAGGATACTTTTCAATTCCAGGATTACGAGATTTTTATTCATTGGCACAATTAAATCGTCTGGCTGTGGAATAGGCGATTCTGAAGTAATGGCGTTACGCAAATGGATCTCTGCACGTAAGTAGCTTACCGAAAATACAAAACGAATTCTTTTTCAACATTTTAAAATAAAAAATCACATTATAAGTGCAGTACGCTTTGAAATGTATAAATGATTGATATGTTTGTATGAAACTGCCAACTAACAAAGTTCTTTGTATGGTGCGGCGCCGCTCATTCCCTGACCGT
Organism: Eumeta japonica; assembly: GCA_005406025.1. Lineage (NCBI taxonomy): Eukaryota > Metazoa > Arthropoda > Insecta > Lepidoptera > Psychidae > Eumeta > Eumeta japonica. The sequence goes on from BGZK01003141.1 coordinate 4,599, forward strand.
TGCCACGTGGTAACATTAATTCGACAAGCCACAAGAATAAACCCAAGTATGAGTTGACCTCGCGTGGAAAGGGTTCCGCACCTTAAATATTTTATCGACTACGATTTTTTAAAATCTAATCTAAATTTAATTGTGGTAAATAAAGAACTGCTAACGTAAATTTTTGCGTACAATATTGAGAGAATGGTTAATAAGTACAAAAGTATTTTCTATATTTATATGAAAATTTTAAGTACTTTTAGAAATAAGATTGAGTGCTTAGTTTTGATATAGTGTCTCAAATAAAACAGTTTGTATATATGTATTTGAGACCCTCAAAATAAGCCCTTTTATTTTAATTGTCCATGTTTAATTTACCTTGCAGAATTTTAAATACTAACTGATCCGTGCGAAGACTTCACCCAATATCGTGATGCGATTGTAAACGTGAATTTAATGTGAAAACCAGTAAATGTGTAAATTCTCGATGTTCCGAAAAATATTCGCAAGGGTCGGCTAATATGTATGATTGAAAACCACTTGAAAAGGAAACTAAAGAAATAGATGCCGGCTTTGACAGAAATATTTTTTTGACCTTTTTATTTTATAAAACTTCTTTAAAGAGAATATTAGCAATTATTATATGATCATTATTAACTTTTTACCGTATGTTTCTTTAATAGAAACATGGATATCACAGAATTTACAAACACGTAAAAATACCACGTACAACTGTCCATGCGAAAAAACAGCTTCTGGTAAATACAATCCTGCCTTTTGAAGAGTCTGACCTTGTGCGTTACTGATGGTCATAGTGAAGGGTACTTTATTGATATTGTATTCTCATCGTTTGAAATAGCACAGTTGGATCAGAAGGTGTAAGGTTAATGCGAAATCTTTGCCGGTGATGCAGCCAATGTTACAGAAATTAACGGTACTTACCTATTTTGATATAATCGTTTAGTTCATTAAATATGGTCATTCGCTGACATTGTGCTGTCAAATAGAATTCATAGAATGTTGATAATAGTTTTGAACGTTAACGTTTTATAGAAGTACTTGATTTTTACTGATTTGCGTGGTAGATTATAAATATTTACGCATAACAAAATGGACTCACAGCCGTCATGCAAGTTACAACAGATTGTTTAGAGATGGCGCCTTTTACATTCGTAGATTATATTTAATTAATTTTTTATTAACAAAAAGATTTTTTCGATTTTTATGTATTTTTCGTCCAGTAGAAAAAACATAAGTTTTACTGGGTATATTTTAAGCTATTGCATAGCTTCTATCGCGAGCCTTGAGCGTGGAGACTGAATCCAGAAATTCCGTAACGAAAATAACCTAACACCCCACACTTCGACCGGCACTGCTGTGATACTTTTACTTTTGCCATCTATTGATGAATAGCAGGACTTTAATGACTTTTCTGAAATATCACGCTTGTCTCTTTAGTTCAGCAACTCGCCCTAGGTGGCATTGGTGTATCGGCGTTACTGCGCTTGCGTAATCCCCTTCGCCCCGCAATCTGGTGACTCATGCCTGCTTAGAGTTTCGGCGTTAGGGCACCTCCTCAAAAAAAATACTGCATAAATAAAATAAATAAATAATTATAATTGCATAAGTTGATAAAAAATACTATCCAATAGCTTTACCGCGGCAGTCCCCGAGTGCCACACGTATTTTTTTTAATTTTAGAGAGATCGAGCCACTCTACCAAAAAATACCTTTCAGAAATAATATGCATGATGGGCATTACTTTCAAAAGAAATCCTCATATTTAAGATTTTTGTGTTTACGTTATACATCCGCATTCGCGTCACAGAAATTTATTTGTGTACAAACTTTTTACCTAGTGGGTCTAGTACATTGGGAGCACATTGATGTGACAGACGGACAGACAGAGACATGACTTATCCTATAAAGGTTCCGCTTTTTTCATTCTGACGTACCGAACCCTAAAATACATCGCAATCAAGTACTTTTGGAATTGTCTAAACGTTGAAATTGTGTAAAGTGTCTACGTGGTATATCATAAGTGTGATATGAACTATGCAATATATGATGCATATAATGCGTCCCAACTTTAAATTTAAAATGCCTTTCCAGTAATTGAAATAATATCAGTAATCAATTACAGAACCACAAAAAAAATTAAACGTGTGGCACTCGGGGACTGCCGTGGTAAAACCATTGCATAACATTTTTTATCAACTAATGCAATTATAATTATTTATTTATTTATGCAGTATTTTTTTTCTTTGATATTAATTCAAGTTTTTCATCACTTTCTTCATTAATAAATGCACTTTGTTTATTCATATTTTAAACACTTTATACACAAATTTTACGCGTATAGCTATTCACCAGCAACTGCTATTCACTGTTGTACATGGGTACACCTATGTATACATATATACCTACATGTGTACTTATGGGGCACATGCGGTGAGTGTGGCATTATAAAGATATGATAGATACCTATACACCTATATACTTTCTCACAAACAGCTGCTTACGTATTTGTCTGATTTCGGAGCAGCTCGTCTCGATCCGTGCGAGCTTCGTATATACATACACGTTAAGCGAACGCTCGGCTGTGCTACATGGTAGGCGGAATGGGGGATGTTAGGTTTTATTTTGTTACGGAATTTCTTGATTCGGTCGACGCGCTCAAAGCCCGCGATAAAAGCTATGCAATAGCTTAATAATTTCCACTAGGTCTAGTCTTATAGTCGTTACTCATTTATGATCGCGTCAATTTACGCGAGATGATGACTGACTGTTAAGAAAGTTGAGTAAGTTTTCTTATGTCAACAATAAAACGCTATAGCGTTCGTGTTCATAAGAAAGGTATCTACTCACAATGCGTAAATTGTTGTTCAAATGTTGTCCAAAACTATGGACCCTTTTCATTGTGAAGAAGCAGCGAAGAATGATTTCATTTCAATTCAAAATGCAGGACAATCGGGTGACATTTACGTGTGTGGCACAGGTACGGCGATCCTTTGAAAGCATGACACGAGGATACTTTTCGATTGTTAAAAACAAAACATTTTCAATCGTGTATATCAAATATAGAAATCTTTGTCTAGCGGATTTGTTTAAGCAACGGAAGCTTTTATATACATTAGATAAATGTATGTAAGGTAAAGAAATACTCTCTGAAAGTATACAAATAAACTAAGTACCTTTATATTATTTTAATATTTAGTAACTTTACAATAAAACTTTACAATATTGAAATTGACTTAGTATGAAGTAATGAGCCTGAACACTATGAAACAAATAAATAGTCTTGAAAATGTAATATGTCACGCAGAAAAAGTTAAAACAAGTATCCAGCCACTAAAAGTTTTTAAAGGAATCTCAATTATATATCCATTTATAGGATTTTAATTTTGATTTTGTATTGTATTTTCATTTGTCTAATCTGTTTCATGGATCCCAATGGATTATTTTATATTATAATTTATACTACCTTCCTAGTGAATAGCAGGAAGAAATGTAACGAACCAACGGCGACATATGACATAAGTATGTAATTTTGTGAATTTAGAACAAGGCGAGAAATGCAAAATCAAATATGATACAATCATCTATTCCCACTCGACGAGCATGATGTATTTATGTGTGCATGTAATGAAATTATCTAATCGCCCCACCCATCTGAATCCAGCCAAATAAACGCCTGCGCAAGTTATGGACGCGTTCCATCTCTTCTTAACTTATGACTGATTTTGTATAGCGCTTCCTTTCTCACCAATGCAGATGTGATATCGCCTGTCATGTTCATACATTAGTGTACACTGACAGATCTTCCATTACTTATACTGCAGTTTATTTAATTCTTTAATTGATTAAATATTTCAAATGTTATTACTTCGGTGTGTTCGCGTATCGCAGTAGTTACGGCATTCATTATGTCGCTAAACCTACGTTAATACTAAGATACTTGGTACGATTATTCAAAGAACATTTCAAGACACCGAGTTCTTTTCATAAATAAATGATGATTTTATATTACATTACCGTCAATTGATTTTAGATAGACCTTATAGTGGAAATGCATTAAATTTTAAATTTATAGCCAATTGCACAATCATTATACTTTTGCATTATGCTAGCGTAAACTTTGTACTTATATGAATTATAACGTTTTAAAACATCAGTTACAATAATAAATATGCGATGTTTCGTCACTTAAAAAATCAGTATGGAATAATTTATATTTCAGTTACGGATCAAACAAATGACATTTGCTCCACCGACACTGGTGGTATCAGCGCTTTGCCAGCTTCGACTTGTCTGTCCGCCTACCGCATGTGTAGCTTCGCCCAGCGGTCAGACCGAGAGCTTCGAGGAGAATGCAGCTAGAAGAGGCTATCGCTGTGGGTGATCTATGTGCATTTTATTGTTGGTTGTTTGTAGGTCAGTACTTTAGGGTACACAATGCTGAAAAACATTTAAGGTCAAACCGGCATTTAAGCTTCAGCCTTACTATAGTTATCAACACTAACGTTATAGACGAGAAAATTGAACAAGTGCAAGAGTTTATCTACTTAGATATTTTGCTCACAAATGTCCATAAAGAATATAGAAATATTGAAGGGACAAGAAATGCGGGAAATGAAATGAATGGGGACTAGTTTGCTGTTATGTAACTATTATATTAGTAAAAGTATTTCATGGCAAGCGCGTTTGGCTATCCATTATGGAAATCTTGTTCCTATGCCTGTGCGTAGAAGGAAAAGTTGTGTTCGGCAGAAGAAAAAAATGAAACTAGAATCAGTATAGTATATATGCGCATCCTGCGTGTAATGTGAAGAACATCGAAGAATCTTCGAAGGATAAAGGTAGGAATAACGGTATCAGCTAAAATTGAGATTTGAAAGAAGATGTAGAGACTAGAGTAGAAAAAGAAATATTGCGAAGGTTTTGCCATCTGGAAAGAATGCATCAAAAGAGGCTGACAAAAAAAACTACAGAGCGAATGTATGTGATGGTAGGGTCGTTAACGATCGTGTTAGAAACTGTTTGCAGACCAAGTTAGTGGTATATAAGAAAAGTCGAATTTTAAGTACCCAAAAATCAATGAGCTTGCATAAAATGACTGAAGGGTATCAGTGAACCAAGAGAGGCACGAATCGCACCATGTGGACATTTGTGGTGTCTACGTATCTTTCTGGGAAATAGTAATGCATATGACAGAAATCTGTACCCAGGTCAGGAGACATCATTCCGATATCACCGTCCGCCTACCATTTTGGTTGCCATATCGAAAAGCGTGTTTAAAAGTTTGTGCGAAATGTGGCCCTACAAAAACTACAAAAATTGAGCAACCGTTTTTCTTTCGGTCGATTCTAAAAAAACAATTTACTAGCCAATAAGACACTTTTAAGTAACTTGTTTATAATACCGTCTATTATACTCACTGCTTTTAAACTTATCCCCAGGGTACTATAAAATTTCATTACATAAATATATTGACAAGCGACAGATTTTTGTTAATGTCTGAAATATAGTAATGAATATTATAACTTCTTTGCTTATACGCGGCAACTTCGTGGTCCGTTTACATATTGGTACAAAAACTAATGCCAACCCCTTGATAATATAAACAATTTGAATATAATTTACAACTGTCGATGACATATCTTTGTCTTCGCGACTATTGACCAAATAAACTATTTGTTTGGTAACGATATCTACATCTAATATTATAATAATCTAATAATAATAAAACCCGATCGGGAGATAGCGATTGCCGTCAGCAAATGAACTCACAGAAACGTGTACGTTTGACTTTAAAGTGCCCGGTAATCGCGAAATGGCGGCTGCGCGATATTCCGGTCCACGTCGCGTCAAAGACAAATCCGTAGGTGAAAAAGCAGATTGTCTCATCGAGGAGTTGGCCAGCATGTAAGGAAATCAATAGTAACTAAAATTAAATAGATTTTTCATTTCACTCGTGCATTTGAAAGTGCAATTTCCAAAAAGGCACATGTCTGAGTATTTAAAATTTTCAGGAAATAATATATAACAAATTAAGTATAATATATAACAAATATATTTTTGAGTAAAATTTGGGGCAAACTATCAATAAAAATTGCATATTAATTTATTTTAAAACCGTTATAAAAAAAACAAGGACACTAGTCCTAACGAAAATTTCGCTCAAAGTGGGTTCGTTCGACTTATGATTGCAGCGGTGTAAAGTTTATTTGGGCATGCTTCCGGAACTTATAAAGACGAAAATTTAAAAAATGTTTTAGGCCATAAATTGGTATTATAAGAAAAAATTACGAGTTTAATCCCTGTTTGGTAGGTATCTTATTCTGTGGAATTTATTTTGTATAATCGGAGCTTTTGTTACCAAGTCTTACAAGAAATTTGGCTCTATTCGTTCTTATCATTTTAGTGGCGATATTTATTAGACTTCAAAGCGGGTAAATTGTATGGGATGAAATTTATTTTTTGTTTTCGAAATTTTGGAGATTATGTGTACAATTATAAATGTGTCCTTAAATTCAAATCTTAACATAATATTTTTAAAGCACCGCAATCACTTGTCTATCAACCGAGACATATTTTTGATTTGAACTTGTAATCGCCTTTGTAAAATGTAGAAAAAATAGTGAAAAAACCGGCCAAGTGCTAGTCGGACTCGCGCACCGAGGGTTCCGTACAAACCTGTAGGTATATGAGTAAAAGTTTACCCATCACGACAATCGAGTCATAGTTATGGTATTTTTATTGCAAAATGAAATTCATAACATTACAATGTGAAAAGCTAGAGGAGTGTAAATTTAAAACAGGTCTCTTTGTCGTTTCAGTAATCCTTTACTTTATATTAGCACATATCACTTATGATATAACTGAAATATCTACACTAGCCTAGCAGCAGTCTTGCAAAAGTTCTTTTGTCAAAGTTATTTATTCACAAAGTTTTTTAATCACTATTTAGAAATCTGGTTCAAAATACTAATTTAGTATTAAATTGGAACCAGATCTGTAAATGATGACTGAACAAGCGTCTACCTGTTTCCGTTATCAATATTGAGCGAAAACGAGCAAAAAAAATCACGTTTGTTGTATGGGAGCCTCCGATACAACAAGATAGTCGATGAAAAAAAGAAGTAGGCGGTAGCGTAATACACATTTCTCCGGTATGACTTACAGTCCGCCATACCGACGAGAACACATTCATGAAAAAAGAATAATTCAACCATTTGTACCAGGCTAATTTTTGCACAGCTATAGTCGAATAGAAACATAGGAACGACGCTCACACAGAGAACTATAAAGCGTATAGTATACGCGCGCGCACACAAAGGAGTCGACAGCGGCCGCGTAGTGAGGGGAGTGACGGCACGAGTCATCTGTCACGGCATTCAAGTAGATTTTACTGCCATGGCGCGACAATAGATGTTTCATATAAAAAAAATATTTAGCAGCTTGACTCAACCTCCATATAATCGTTTATTCATGAATTCAGCACTAGTAGTTTATAAACCCTCTACTATCTTAAGTCATATCTGTCCTTCTTATTTACTTAAGCAATCTTTAAAGTTTGTTTTTAAATTTTTACCGTACTTGGCAGGAAATCATGCAAAAAGCACGCGTCGTAAAACTTAAGCAAACAAAATGGCAATGATGATATTTTAGGCGAACGGAGCGACAACAGATTAATGGCAGAAATAAAATTCATTAGTTCTTCAGAGCACTCACCACAGGACATGGGATGAAGCATGTACAAAGGTGCTCCATCTGTTAGTAAAGCCAATGGGTCAATTCTGCCGAATACTATAGGGTTTCCGATGATTTAAGACGCTCAATGGTGGATGAAGTTTAGAGGGAAAAGTTGATATTGGATTTCCCCTGCCGAAAGGCGACAACAGTATTCTAGGCGTGCCTATGCCTTAATAAGGTGAAAGGCGATGATCTGGCTCGAAGTACTGTTATGGTCTATTGAGCACTTCAAGATTTTTCATATAAATCTAGTTAAATCTTGCTCTAGACGACCGCGAAATTGAACGATGTTCGATATGTCGACACCATAAATACTAATATTCGTTATGGTTATTAAGGGAATGCTTCCAAAAGAGAAGAGGGAATAAAGAGCCATTTTAGCTGTAAGCGCGCATTTTATCACTGTAATTAAAATCAATCACCGTGCTTGGGAAAACACTTTAAGCCGTCGGTACCGGATGTTGTCATCTCATCGGCAACAACGGTCTTCGAGCAGCCCTCAATTCACACAAGATCAACGCAGAGAGCTGGAGGTCCAAGTCCATTAATTTGTAATGCAAATATTGTGAAAAACTACCCTTAGCAGTGGGGTAAACAAAAGCTGACTCTCATTGAAAAATAGTTGTAACAAAATAAAATTGTTTGGTATTTACTATAGATATAAGCTAATCTTTTATACATTATTGACAAACTGATTTGTAATATGCAAATAATTAATTGTGTTATAAAAACTTATGTTATAAACAAACAACTTAAAGTTGTGTTATAAATAAATAGCTTAATTGTGTTATAAATAGTAAACAAAAGTTTTGAAATGTTTAGTAATATTAGGTTCTGTCTTTTATTTGAAATTGAAATGAATTCACTAAACCTAAAACAAGGTAATTAATTCAAAAATGCATAAGATTTCAATAATTATTTTTTAATTAATTACAACTTAAAATTTTGTAGTTGGTAACAAAACCTTCTTTTTAGTGCCGATTACACTAGTTTATATGTTTTTGTCCTTGAAATGAAAAGTGTTTTTCTTAACAATAGAGGTACATTGAGTTTATAAAATATATAAAAAAAATCTAACGCGTCACGTTCCCAAAATATTTGCTATTTTTGATTTACAAAGAAAAATGCCTACAAAATTATTTAAAAAATAAAAATAATGGTTTGCCTTAGCTTTTTTCTTATATTTATTTGGGTTAGGTGACCAGCAATAATCACCTAACATGGTGTAGCCCCAGTGTCCTTAATAAATTTGCTCAAAAAATTTCAAATCTTGATGGAAATACTCTCCATATTCGTCGTTGACTTGTCAGAAGTTTTCAGGGAGGAAATCTAGGTGCGAGTGAAGGAAATGAATTTTTCAGAAATATGCTGACACCCATTCGTTGAAAAATTATGTTACACATCAGCAATTAACTGTAGGTAATTTACATTTCTTTAGATGTCTTAGAACTCTTGGTTAACAAGTCGTAGTGAATCCTAATCTCATATTTCAACATTTTTTTGGTTTGCGGTCAAACAAAAACACCTTCTTTTAGTTTCTCTTCAGAAAGATTAGGACAAATAGAGCATAAGTGTTTAAAAGCTACACCAGTTTTGTCTAAAATCTTAAAAAAGTTTTTCATCAATCCTAATTTTATGTGAAGTGGCGATAGAACAATCTTTTGGGAAGGTATCAGACCTTTACGCTTTATATTCAGTTTACCAGGGCTATATTCTTTTTTAACTGGCCAGTGTTTCTATTTATAATGATCTCGCTTGGCTCGCAAATCCCATAAACACCAAAACAACAATATCTTGTATTGTTGAGTGAGTTTGATGACTTTGCTGTATGGAGTGAAGTGCATACTGCCTTCGCACGGCAGTGTATGTACTTTACTCGCTACAGCAAAATTAGACACAACGGCTATTGTCGGCGCGGCTGCGGTCCACTGTTTACAGTTACAACATCCCGCTAGCACTCCTCCTCCGCCTAGACGAGAGCTACAGCATTGCGGGGCGAGGTGGTAGGGCAGTTGCAACAAGAAGATTGAACGGGAAGGCCATATTTCAGTCGTTTTGAAAGTTAGTTAATTATCAGTTGTGATCATTTCTAATTTTATATAGCACATACAGATTGATTCATATCATAAGTTATTTGATCTTGCTACCGTGCCGTTTTCTTCCATTATCCTTTCAAAGGTAAGTTTAGGTATTTGATTTACTTGCGTTATTTTGTTACGTAGCTTTGTTTAGTTGCATTGAATGCTTCATGCTGTGGTCAGATTTCAAATTTTAATCCACTGAAATAATATTAAAAATAGTTCAAATCTGTCGATAGAAACTATGGTCTCACAATTTTTTTTTATCTAGGAGCATTTAAATAACTAAACCTTAAATTTTAAGTATTTTTTTATAGTTTGTCGTTTCACACTAACTTATCACATGAACGAACTCACTTTTACTAACAATAGGTGTACACCATTTTTTAAAATTATTAGTATCCGTATAAAGCTTTGAATTCATTAAATATTGCTGTTAGCGTTTTAGAAAGATTATTTTGCTTTAATTTCCTGTAAAGTTTTAAATAATATTATGTTTCAATCTACAAATAAAATAAAACAGCATAACTTGATGGAATGGAACTTGAACGAATGTATACAAAATGGATAGGGGAATATAAGAGAGAAAAAAGATTTTTTTCTTTCTGTTCTGTTCAAATACATTTCTGAAATTACTAAACGGGTTTTAATGCGATTTTCATGGGTAGATAATAAAGCAATATATAAGCTTTATTTCATTTAAATCGGACGACAGGAAATAGTTATCCTCTATGGGGGTTAGTTGAAATAGATAATGTATGAAATACTTTCACAGACAAAAAATTACATGGTCCTACAATAATACAGCTTATAATTTAGAATGGTCCTAATATTTGTCCTGCCTTCGTACGAACGAATTGGAACAATGAGCGGCATCAGAATTGAAAGCACGACGGGGAGTAGTATCGAGAGGGAGTAGGACCGGGACCAAAATGAAGAACTAGACCGGGGTCGTAACCGAGGGTCGGATCAAAATCAAGAACACTATCGGAGTCATAATTAAAAGTATGAATGACAATGGAGCTGACTACATAATCTGTCCATGTAAAAAATGAGGGAACATATGCCTACGCGAGGCAAGTCGTGGGCGGAAAGCTACTATCATATAATTAAGTTACCCTGCTAATTTATTTTACCTGGCTTTTCTTTAAGTGAGTGACGTTCTAATGAACGTATCACAGTAAAGTTATCGCAGATGCGAATTATGCTTTTATTCGCACATTTATTATACGCGCAATAAGTTGGCGAACAAACGGCGTGCAGCTGCCATTTAGTTTACAAAATAGGGTTCTATTTCTGACTGTGGTATGAAGTGACGTGTATGTAATTTTAGGAGCGGCGCTTCGTTGTAAGGAACGCCTTGACGGGATATGCTCGGAAGGCATCGGTCGACTTTGTTCGCAAGCTGCCCGCCTAGGAGAGCAAGTAAGGATTTTTATTTGACTTGTTTTGTATAATACGTTCAGCTTATTAACTCGTTAAGTTAACGCTTGCCTGCGACATGCAGTAACATGGCAGCATGCATGTCGCAAGCTAATAATGTATTTGTCTAATAATGAATTTTTGCAAGGTAACACCATATATAATGGAATAAAAAGTTAGAGCATATATGACATCATATTATTTTTTCATTATGTAAATCGCACAACTCATTTTGAACCTTGATTAATTCACATTTCAATGTAAATATACACAAATATATTAAACGATAACAAATAATAGATATCATTTGCTAATTATTAACCGCACTTATAATTGCACTGGCAACGGAGTCCTGATCTTTGCCAGAAGTTTCTTAAAATCATTGTACGGAATCTGTAATAAGAGATATTTCTACAATACCATCACACCATGAGTGACAGATGATCACATCTGGGAATGTGGGTGTTGACTTTATACTTTAGCTCTTTCTTTCCATAATAATTTTATATACAATTATCTCGTAAAATATTATTCTGCAGTTTACGATAGGTAGTATTACAGTATAGTATAGCCATTGGCTCCGTTCAAACGGATATAGAATGAATTATTTTCTTTTTATACTAAGTTCGGAAGACTATCCAATCATTCACCCATTTGCTCATGCACCCATCCACTTACCTGTCCATTCAGGTCCATATTGTGATCCAGTCATCCGGTCATCCATCCAGTCGCTTTCCACTCATCCAGTCGTCTACTTATACATCCTCGCCCATCCATTCATCCGACTATTCACCCTTCCACTTCTTCCGCCATCCAACCATTTGGAAAAATTTTGTAAGATATTTAAAAAATATAATGTGTGTTAAACACACGAATATATATATATATATATATATATATATATATATATATATATATATAATATAAGTGAATGTCACCTTGACTTATAAATATAAAATTTGTTAATAACTACACTACATGGCCGTTTATGAGATTCAAATTTAGTGATTTTTTTGGCTCTGAACCAAGGCAATAAAATTACATTTTATCATATCAAAGAATACAAGTCACTTAAGAATATATAATAATTACCTATTTCAGAACGTTCTTTAATAAACACGATTGTTTTAACAAATTTTGTGTTGTTTATTCTAATGCTTGTGAAGCAACACAATTTTAAACAACAAGAACCATATTAATAGGTAATAGCTGATTGCGAGCCAGCAACATGAGCATTCTTATCACGACATGCACTTTGTTTTCAGCTGGAACTTCAGCTACAAAACATGAAACTGAAACAAGCTTCAGGCTCTATGTACACCAACCCGAGGTACAAATTTATACAATTTCGATACGTTTGGATATTATGAACTTGTTTAAAATGGTATTCACTATTAGCCACATTTAACTATCAATAACAGTTTATAATATCCATAATGTAATATGTAAGTTAAGTTACAGTCGCTCTTGTAGTATTATAAGATTTTGAAAACAATCCAAATAAGTCTTAACTCGAATAGTTCAACAGTAGTCATGAAAGAGTTCCATCTTTCGATACTACCATTAGACCGTGGTCCCCAAGTGTGTAGTTGACCCATCAAAACAAAATGCGTCCGAATTCAAGGGATTCATTAAAAGCCATTGAAGAGTTTTTCTGTCCACCTTCTGGCTGCACATCAAATCCTCCTCACCAAATGTAAAGTGTTTGAAATATGTAAACGATACAAATGAATCGAAAGTCAGTAAATAGAATAAATATATAGTAAAGTTTACTAGTACGTATTGAGTATTACCAATTTCCACCATTCAAATCCACCATCAAACCTTCGCCCCAGAATTTAATTCTCAAAAGGAGTGAAATGAGCTCAAACTCGAGACGTATATAACCATTGAAGACTTTTTCTATCCAAATAGAGAGATTTATAAGTAGCCCTCTCTGTACATATAAAGCTGCGCTATCAGCTTTCGGTCTCCGTCATCAGATCCTCGGCATGAAGTATAATGTGTAATTTAATGCGTTGGTCTTGCCAAAAAATACCAAATGACGCCAGGGCCGATGGATATGCAAGTAGCCAATGAAGTGTTCAGTATGTCCTCCAGATCCATCATTAGGCTCTCTTCACCCAGTTTAAATATGGGAAATATGAAATTCATACTCGATAGAATAGTTTTACTGTTTACCTTTTATCTCCATGCTCAAACATGAGTACGTATTTTAATATTGTCACCAGAGTTACATATATTTGTAAATTTTGAAATCGACACGATAATAAGGCGACGCACGTCTAAATGCACTACCTGGATTCATTTAAGTCTGTTACTTTATTAGTTATTAAAAGTGAAGTAAATAAAAGCGGGTTAAAAAAGTAGATAATTCTCTTTTTTAAGTTATTGCATAGCTTTAATCGCGGGTTTTGAGCGCAGCGATCGAATCAAGAAATTCCTTAACGAAAATAAAACCTAACACCCCCCCTCCGCCTACCATGTAGTTCGGCCGAGCGTTCACTTAACGTGTATGTATATGGTACGACTGTACGAAGCTCGTACGGATCGAGACGAGCTGCTCCGAAATCGGACCAATACGTAAGCAGCTGTTTGTAAGAAAGTACGTAGGTGTATAGGTATCCATCATATCTTTATAATGCCACACTCACCGCATGTGCCCCGTAAGTATACATGTAGGTATATATGTATAAAAATTGGTTGCCTGTAAAGTCGGTATACGGGCGAAAGTTTTACGTGACAACGACTTTGAGTGGTAAAATCATTTTAATGTGAATATTCATTCGTATAGTAGGAAGAAGGATGAAATAATAGTAACAATTTAAAACATTTATTTATACAAAGAATTATATTTAAAACATTAATTTATACAAAGAATCTCACACTGAATTTCATATTAACAAAATTTTATTTTTACCTTTACACATACATACGTATTTATATACAAATACATACAATAACTTGTAATACTTCGCTCTTAGGCGGGCTAACTGTGCTCGAGTGGAAGGGACGCGCCTTTCACTTTTATGTCTGTCTCTCGTCTTAGGCGGGCTAACCAGCCCGAGTGGAAGGGACGCGTGCTCTCACTCGCTCTCATTGTGAGCGCATAACGTGAGCGGAGCGTAACGCAGTTTCTTGAAGTGTCACCCGGCAAACCAATTTATAAGACGTTGTCACGTCAAAAGGTGTACCTATGTACAACAGTGAATAGCAGTTGCTGGTGAATAGCTATACGCGTAAAATTTGTGTTTAAAGTGTTTGAAATATGAATAAACAAAGTGCATTTATTAATGAAGAAAGTGATGAAAAATTCGAATTAATATCAAAGAAAAAAAAAATACTGCATAAATAAATAAATAATTATAATTGTATAAGTTGATAAAAAATGCTATGCAATAAGCTTTACCGCGGCAGTCCCCAAGAAAACGTGTGGCAACGCTTTCTTTTTCTCATAGAACATCATTAAAATAATAGTCGCTTTTTTCATTAACTAATTCTGTCGAAATATAATGGAAGCTAATTTCATTAGAGCCAGTGGCTAGTGTAATATCAGCATATTATATTATTTTAATGATTCCTCTCATATTATTTTCAAAAGAAGGGGAACTTCTTTTACACATCAACCAATTTTGTGGTTTTTGAAAACAGACAGATTCTTAAATGGAAAGGAAGATTTTACAATAGAACTATAACTTAATTTTATATATTCTGTAAAATATTGTATAATAATTTCAAATTGTTTGTCGTCACTATGTTTGAATATCCTTATTTTCAGATGCTGCTCTTATTCTCGAAAATCGTTATGGTTCACTGTCAAAAGATATAGTTCAATCAAATGTTATAGTTTTACAAATGACTCATCAACGTTTATTTTTTATGTAATTATTTTATATTTCCTAAGAACGATTTTATGCAGATCTGATCTAACAAATGCTCTCTTCTTATTTCAGGTTGATCAGGTACAATTTCAAAAATAACAGCCCACTGCTGCACCGAACAATACATTATGTGGAGCCAAACAGCCAAGAGGAACTCTTGAGAACTTTGCTTACTTCGTATATCTTAATATTCACGCTCTTCCTTTCAATAAACTACATTTGTACATTATTCGGCATGGACGCTGATTATGCCTTCATCGTATCTTTGTTCATGACAGCTCTGTTGGTTTGTATATTAGCGTTGGTGTAGGCACTGAATATGCGCGCACCAGGCGATTAGGTAGGTATGCAACATGTAACTTCACGATGTATTGCGGTTCTTAAAACTAGAACAAATAAAAGAGCAACAACTAGAGAAAGACTAAAAATTCATGGTCTCTTACGTATTTTGGTATACAGATTTAGATAATATAAATTATGTTGGTCGTTTGATGAGCCTTAGGCGACAGTTGGATAGCCGATCAAAGTAGTAACAGAATATAAGATAGTAATTATGTTATTACGTGAGTGCATTACCTTACAACTTGTATTTTGAAATAGGACTACAACACACATCTAATTAATTAATCACTAATAATACTCAAATTTCAATATTTGTAATGAATATCGAACGTAAGTAGAACAACTATTTGTTGACAGCCAAAAAGACATAAAACTCAAAATTATAGTTTGGCCAATTCTTTATTCAACTAGCTTTCGCCTAAGGCTCAATTCACGTGGCCATAAAATTAATTTTTCACTTTTTATATCCCAATATCTCTGTTTTAATCGTGATCGTAATCGATACACAAAAATCTCTATGTGACGAATTACGTTCACTCATTGCTCCGTTGTTGGGTGAAATTAAAACAAACTACCCGGCAACAAACACTAGTATTTTTAATGTGACTACAAATGTATCATGTGCATCTTAGTAACGTGTCCTTGTTCTGGAAGTAATTGTAGGCTGAAATTATCTGAAAGGCACAGCTGCATGTCTATTGCGTCATAAACTCGTACTCTGATAACTTATCCGTTTTTAGTGTTTTTTAAGCTTTTGTAGTCCAGAGGCAATGTATACTGTAACCTATCTGAATTCATGCGCGAGGTCATCTTGTCGTAGTTTATGAATTGTTTAACGATGTATATAAGTGTAATTAACTACTAAATATCATCCATAATGTGTATTTTTGTACTTGTGTACTTTTGTGTGATTAATCAATAAAACACTTTAAGCATTATTTGTCTTATTTGTCTTCATAACACAGAAACACGACATAAACTCCACAGTAAAGCGATTCAAGGTATTTTATTAAATGATGAACTATTGAACAAGATAAAATAAAAATAATTGATAAAACGCAGATAGCTATTTTGGTTCATTCAAAATATACAATAACACGACTAAGCAATGCGCCAACCATACACAAAAATAATTCAGCAGGTATTTTCCTCTATAACCACTGCTAGTGTGAAGGTGCAAAGGCCGTGGCTTCAATATAAATATTGACGTGTGGAGACTGACTCATTGAAATAAACCCCTGGCCAATGGATTGTTTAGCAATAGGTGTGTACACAGAATAAAGCTAATCCATTTCGGTATTTATAATATCTTATATTCTAATAAATGACAGAATGTTGCTAATATTAAAATCACTAAGTAATCTTATCAAACAATATGTTGCAACTCTTTTTACAATTTCGAAAGGAATATTTAGAATTTGCTTAAGTGTGAACGGTCGACGTGTTTAAAATAAGTCAGTTGATCAATATCATTGTAGGGACGGATTCAATATTTTGAGTGATATTTAAGTAATAACATAACAGTGTAATAGCAAAGAGTTGCACCAGTCTCTAATTCTCAACAATGTAAAGTTAATATTTTCACATTAATTATAGATTTGTACTATTCAATATTCAACCTGCTTATGGATAACTGAAAAAATGGAAATGCTTGAAACTTGTAGGAAACCGATAGGAAAATTAAAAACGAGTATCCAAGTTTTTTTTTTTAGTGTTTTATTTTATTTTTATCGTCCTTGACAAGTATTAAAGTAATTAATATTCTTGGGGTAAATAAAATAGTATTCACTCCGAAGAATATTTATTTGCGTAGAAACATGCTCAAGTCGAATGGCCAATACGAACTGGACGTGTGAACAGGCCAAGACTTCCTAATTAAATATGTGAAACATTAGTGAGAGCTAAGAAATAAAGCAAAGATTGCTATCAATAGAATAATGCGATGACGAAAGAGCTACAGCGCACGCGCCGCATTACTGATTCCTCTGTCTCACTGCAACCGTCCTTATAAATTTAATATATTAGTGTAAAGCGATGATTATACCATTTATTCATCGATAATGAATATTAAACTAGCGCTTGTGAAGAAGAGTAGGCGCTCCATCTAGGAATAGGTCCAGCTCAAGTCTGTCCTCTATACATTTTAAGTTATGCTTCTTTGCCGCTTTATAAAAAACGATGAGAGTCAATTTTTATCAGGGTGACAACAAAACTGTAATACGAAGTTGCTCGCAAGCGGTTTTGCAAACAACTTCGGAACACTAATAAGTAATGTAACAAACGTTCAAGCTCAAAGAATTGCCATTTATCAAAATAGGGACCATACTCGTTACTGCAAATATTGATATGACTGTAAGACAAGTGGAATTAGCAAGTTCAACATTGAAATAAAAAATAGCACTGATAGGATAAAAACTACTTGGAGTTATAAACAATAGTGAAACTGGAAAATACACACATCATCACAAAGAATTTCAATTAAAAATTGATGATAAAATTTGAAATAAAGGCAAAGGAATTGCTTTACTTTTGAAAAATTTCTAGCATGTCGGAAGGCGAATGATGAAACAAGTATTGAGAGTGATACCACATGTTTTGCAAATGGCGTCCAACCAGCGGCCCCATCGCTGCCGCGGTGCAGGAGACGATTTGCTTGAGGATTCACCGACATGCGCAGCGACCAGCCGAAGTTACCGATCACTAAGTTAGCAGCCAGAAATCTCTAGATATTTGGTATGCTTGTAAAGTCATATGAAATCACTTAAAATATTTATTAAATCATGTAATCATATTTAGTAAATTCAAATTCAAAATATCTTTAATCATAGGTTAAAATATAATTCTTGAAATACATCGTAACATTTGACGAAATTACAGTTTTAATTATTTCCACTTTTTTAATAATCACTTGTTCGTAAGGCAGTTATTCCTGAAGAAGAAACTTGAAGATAGCTCTTTTCAAACCAAATATATAGAAATACAATCATATATCAAACTTCCAGAAAAAACCTTTAGAAAGTCAAGCTCATTATGTCCATTTATCCTTTAAATATTGAGAGATTGTATAATATCCTTTTTGTGCAAATTGTTTGCTTAACCCACTGAATACCAACCTTCCCATTTGGGACGACTGGAATTTTATCAGTTATTTTACGACTTTAAGCAATAAGGGTCCTATGACTCACATTACTAGATTCCATTGTTTATTGTGCTGTTAATTTAAAGATTTACATTCCTTCAGCGTCGTCAGTTGTGATTTGAAAGCTGAAAGTAGTGGTTGTGGCAGATTTTGGAATATAAAACGTGTTAAAATTCATTTTATTCTACAATCAGACATAAGTTATTTACGATTATCATAAAATAGTATAAACTAATATGTACATAACCGAAATCGACAAGAAAATTGTTTTAAAATATTTCGATTCCTAATGGATTTTTTTTATTTATTTGTTCCCAAATGGAAACACTGGACTGAAAACACGAAAATTTGTATTGAATTTGAGGATAATACCAATAATATGACTTCTCGGCGAATCGTCACTCTACATAACTTGAACACTGTGTAGAAATGCTTGCATGAGATCTGTACGATGATGAACAATTGATGTTATCCAGTTGCCATCAAATCTTAACGAGCTCACAGACTGTGAGGATATCGATGATGATATATTGGCAGATCATAAAGTCCTAAAAGAAATGTTAAGGAGGTCGATTGTGTAGTATACTACAAGGACAAACAACGAAGAAAAAGTACTCCCAATAGATAAGTCACGCCCCAAGAAAAAACCTCAAGCATCGAGCACTTTACAATTACAAAATTCATTTTGGAAAAAGACTGAAGATGCGGTATATACAAAGACTTTTTTTCGGAAAGTGGTAGGTGTGAGAAAGTAAAAGCTGATTTAAAGAATCAATTTCAGAATGTTTAACCTTATGAAACTTTTGAATATTTTTTAACCAATCTCTAATTAACAAAATATCCCAAGAGAGTATAAGATACATACAGCAAAAAAATAAACATGAATTTTTAGTCGCTCCTGATTGTTTACGAAAATTCTTGGGTATTCTGTTATTCACATGTTATCATTCATTAATACAAGAAAAAATGTACTGGTCAGAAGATGATGACATTGATTAACGGATAGTAAGGAATTGCATGCCTCGTAACAGGTATTTGGAAATGAAAAGATATACGAATTTTAACAATAATTAAGAATCTTTGATAAAGAGGATAGCGACAATTTTTTTTAAATAAAACCTATACTGGATAGGTTAAATAAAAATTTTATAAAATTAAAATATTTTTTAAAGCAACTCTCAATAAATGAACAAATGGTTTGTTATTATGGTGGCCACTTTCTAAAACAGTTTTTTCGAGGTTAAGTCGATAAGATTTTGTTTGAAACAGTGGGTGATAGCTTGTGCTACTACTACAGGATATTGCTATCAAATGGAATTGCATTAGGGTAAAAAGGATCCGTTACAATAAGACCTAACAGGTCTGGGTGGAAAAGTTATAATATCCATGGTGAGTTTTCTGGAGCACTGAGGAAATATAAATTATATTTCGACAACTTTTTTCTCCAGTTTTCGTCTGATGGCAATTTTAGGTCAGATGAAAATACACGCTACAGGAAAGGCTAGAGCAAACAGGTTAAGCAACTGTCGACTAAAAAGTGATGAAAACATGAGAAAGGAAAATCAAAGAAATATGATTTTAGATTTGAAAAGCAAAATGAGATATTGGCTTTCACTTGATAGACAATGACTGTATAAAACTTTTGACCAACCAACAACCTATACAGCCTTTAGCTACTGTCCAAAGACATGAAGACCGAAAAGAAAATATCTGACGTTCAGCAGCCGTATGATATAGCCCAATACAACAAATATATGGGCGGAGTGGACAAATTAGACTGGCATGTAAATAAATATAACATAAAAATTAGGGTGAAAAATGGTACTTTCACTAATGCTGTTGATGTCACAATGTACAATTCGTACGTTATATACAACATGTCTCATTACAGAATTCCTTACTTAGATATCCTTCGAAGAGTAGCAAGAAAATACTTGAATTTATCATCCGATTTATACAATCAAAAATTACTAGGCCGACCATCACGCCCTTTGAAAGAAACAAGGTTAATAACGGTTACATCTTAGAACGAACACCTGATGGCAAACAAGACAGGTGCGCGGTTTGTAAGAAATATGCAAGACAATGTTGTGCCAGTCGTGAACATTGTGCCAGTACTCATGCATATGACCTGTTTCAAGGAGTTTCACAATTCAATATTATAATTTTGTTCTTTGTAAGATGTCAATATTTTCAATTGAATACAAATAAAAAAGTATTATTTTCTATGGTTAATTTTGCTACGTGTTTTTTATTATATTTTTTACGCTTTTACTAAAGTGTAATATTTATTAATATATTATTAGCGTTTCTAGATAAAAATTGGTACTTAATGGGTTAATAAACACTTGAAATTTTTATAAGGATAAATTTTGTATAACCACAGGAGTCTTATTGAACATGCGCACACAGAAATGAATGAAACTAAATGAATTTGTAACCCTATGCAGTTAACATGTAAACACAGTTTATTTTTATTTCTAGTTCTGAAATTATGTCAATCACTATTTTATTAATATATTCTAAATTTTTAACACATTAAATTTTTATAAATTACATGTGATGCCCCAGTTAAAATTTCAATTTATTTAATTTCGAATTTAAAAGAAGCACGAGGTTTCACCCTGTAAATTATGCGAATGGCCCGCTTTTAAGAAATTAAAATTCTGTGAAGATCCGCAGAATGTTCCCAAAGCAATATGCCATATGACTTCAAGATACGGAAACAGCCAAAATAAACCAATATGGCGGTTTTAATAGTATGCACTTGGCGCACATCCATGTATCGCAGTTACGTCAATTCAACATGACAATAATTTTGAATAAAAAAAATGTATGTAAGTACAGAAAAATCTATTAGTATCACGCTTGATGTCACCACGGATCCTTTTATCTAATAATTGTAAAAGCATCGGCATTTTGATTATAGATAATTTACAAATATATCGTGAGTTTATTGTATTTTGTTCATTATATTACGTATTCTTTATTTCCAATATTTATGTATTTTTTCTCAGATTTTTCGATTTTTACTACTTTCGAAGATACCTAAATTCGGTAACAACAATTTTTTTTAATTTGATTTTCAAAGGACTGTTAAATAAAAATACATTACGTGCTTTCGAAATAATAGGTAGGTACTAATCAAGAGAAAATAGCATAATATGTAATATTGTTTTCAATTTTTCATTCAACCTTTAATATAAATTATTTATTTTTGTGTACCATAATTATTCTAAATTTTAATTATCGATATCGATGTAAACACCGCGCGCTAGACAATCGTTTCCGTCTTTGCACTTTAGACTATGGTACACTAAAACTTCCTTTACAAAAAAAAAAAGACATAAGGGTGTATATATGGGGCTGCCATTACAAATGCACTTGTTTACACATTCACAAACTAACAGATTATGGTCTTTAAAATTGACGCATTGCCCTTTAATAATGTATACATTATATATCTAATACATCTCATATGAACATCAAGTTAGTCATTTAATTAATACGTGGTTGTTCGATATTAAAATGGAGCACCAGTTAAAATACTTATAGGTGAGTACCAATGTTTCATGGCGCAAAACTGTTTACCTTCTCGTGTGTTAAATAAAGCGAGCGCGAAGTACGTAGAGTATTCACATTAACAGAACGGACATTGGTGTGTTCGGGAAAACGTCCTACTCTTCTTATAAGGCGAAATTTGTTGTCTCTAATGTTGAGCAGGAAGGGGATAATAATACTTAGTTTAATATTATAAGATAGATATAATTATAGAAGTTCAATGAGTTTTATTAGGTATTTTTGGCGTTATCTAGTACTAGTAGTATACCCCTAAAATTGATATACTGACGTCCTATCTCCGACTTCTGCTTATCGCAGACTCGCCTTTTCTAGTTTTACTATTTTAAATAACTTAAATCGGGATTTAATAAAAAATTAAACAAACGTTATTACGCTCTTTTCATGTTCTTTCACAGAGTAGATATCAACACTTTAGTCGCGTTATTTTAAGTACGTTAAAGCAATTAATTCAGTCTCAAAATAAAAAAATATGATGTAATAAAATGCACCAGCAAAGGAGCGTATCTTCATGGCACTTACGTCCTTTTGTTGAAAAGCGCAATTTTTTGGCAATAACTCATAAATGGTATATTCGATCATGCTTAAAATAATTTCGTTGAAAGTATTTATTAAGCGTCACATTAGTAATTTTTTTCATATTTTTTGAACATACGGTTTAAAAAATAAAGGAGACATTCAATTTATACTAGGTATTTTTAAGCGATTGCCTATTTACGAAAATATTCAATTAATCAAAAAAACTGCTTAGAAACCTTAAAATGTTTTTAAAAGAAATGTCGAAATAGGTGCCACGCGATGATGTTTGCTGAAAAAATGTTTTTCAGCTTCTGTTACATATATGGAGTGCCCCCTTAGAAATATTTATTTTTGTTATTTAACTCCAAATTAAACAGTAGCTTAATATAAGACACCTATAATGGAATTTCAACAATATAAATTTTATAGTTTTGATTAAAATGCGTGTAATATACAGACGGACGGATAGACGGATGGATGAAGAAACTATAAAGGGTTCCGTTTTGCCATTTAGGCTCGGAACCCTAAAACCGTTACATATAGTATTCATGTAACTTTGGTTTATTTTACTGTGTTTGATTAAAACCCTGTGTTTAAAATAACTAACTTCATTCTTATTTACGGGTAGTTGAGATGAGCTTAAATTTGATTGTGATACCGATGCATTTTACCCAGTTTGGCCCAAATCGTAATTGTGACTAGTAGTGAAATATAAATCGAAAGCAACACGCGGAGGAATCAGGTATCGACATGGATGGAGAGAGCAAAATAAAAAACGGGACTAAGGCCCAAATCGAGGGTGGGAACAGAATTAAAACTGATGGTATGACTGAAAACGAAATGAGAAGCAGTATCAATCTAAGTCAGCTTTGACTAAAAGCGGGACCATAATGGAGTTCATTTGAATCAAGATAGGCTTCGAAATCTAAAGCGACATTGTGATCGAGAAATCGAAAGAGTGAGACAAATTGGCATCGAGATCAGGATCTGGATCAAAATTTAGCACAGGGATAGCAGGACCATTACTAAAGACGTAATCAGTCGATACGTAAAATGAAGGGATGAAGCCGCAGATAGAAGCTAGCGGCTCCTGCGCATGATGTTCCTGACGAGATCACCCTGCGCGGCGAGCGGCCAATAGCTGTCTATTTACTTTAAAACGTTAACAGGTGGGAGAAGCCGGTTTCTGCTTATACTGTTTGTTCATTGGCCAGAATGCCAGCAGACCGCCATAATTAGATTAGTGTCATGAGCACTTACGAATACGTTTATTACAATTAATTATTTAGACATTGGTGTTATTCATTCGATAAATGAATGGATAATAAATTGTTTTTCCGACAATCGGAGAAATATATAATTAGAATTGAATAGATTTAACTAAAATACCTAGATGCGTTCTTGTTATAGTCTCAATACCTACTTCAATATTTAGTCCAATCGATCCATTTTTTCGAAGCATACGAGTTCATTTTTGGGCAAGGCTGAGTTTATTTTTCGTTATTGTTTTGAGTTGAGTTGTCAGCTTAAGAATAAAATTGTTCAGTCTTCATATCCGTCTCTGGTGGGAATGTGTCTTTATATGTATCTAATATAAATCCATAAATAAACACCTAGAACAATATGTTACATAAAATATATTGTCCTTTATTTATTATTAAACTAACATTCTGCCAATGTCAATCAAGCAACCACCTTATCTGCGTAATTATTAAAATGGCTGAAAACCGATTGGCGAATTGAAGCTTCAGCGCAATTGGCGCTAATTATGATTGAAAAAGTCTTTAAGCAAATAAGATATATACGTTATTATTACGGGAATGAAATTCCTATGGCGCGGTTAAATTACGTTCTACAACTCCATCTATTAGCAGCATTAAACTTTCTGGTTCATGATTTGTCATGTACAAACTCAATATAATAATATTGTATTAAGATGTAAAAATGGACTAGAAATTGGATGTATTTGTAGTATGAATGCAATTTAAAGTTATTTACAAATTGAATAAGTATCTAAAATATATAGGGAATTAATAGGCACATCTACGTTCCATTTTAGATATGCATAGGGCCAATAAAACTGTATCGCTATTTCACAATACGAATATACTCACAGATGCCTCTCTGTGACGACTTTAATGGATAGGTCAGGATCTAAAGGCATCCTTTATTTATATAAATATAAGCTTAGAGGATAGAAGAATAGAAAATATTAAAAAGCGTTTAAATTTGTCCTTAACCAGTGCACAAAAGTGAAATTTAGTATTGTTTTAGTAATTCTAGATTTTGAAAAATGTGTATTTAGTTGGCTAGGATCACGTAAAAATAAAAGACATTCATAAATGAAAGAAAGAAGAATTGATCTATAATATAATCTAACCCAATAACAATAATAAAATACAATAAATATTTATATTGTCTACTCATTAGGTAACTAAATAATTATCTACGCATTAGTTAGTCTATGACTGCTTTTGTGCGTGTAGCTTTCAATGGGTGAGTCACGTTCTCGGTATTACGGGCCGTCTAAGTGTGTACTATGTTATGAAATGTCTGGATTTGATTATTCTATTTAGAACATGAAAATTTTGATGAATTTGATGTAATGTCTCACCAAATATACTTAAATTAGATTTTTTTAGGTTCCTTAAGATTGAAAAATGTTTATCATCATTATTAGATATGGTCTATTATAAAAGACCCTACATTGTTTCAAATTGTCAGTTTATGTTTTTTATCACATTACCTGAAGTTCATACAGGTTTTAGATATGTAACAAATTAATAATTCTCTGTGTCGTAATATGTTAAAAATTAATATAACATGGATAGATCCTATTTTACGAGAATGATATATGAAATGTGTAGGTACTTTAGGTTTATATAAAATTCTAGGCCACTTGTTAAGGTAAATTTCGGGGCAGAAACTCTCAATTTTAACAGTGGTAATAATTAAAATTAAAACATAATTATCATTGCACGTAAACATTTGTTTTATTTCTTCATTAATTTTAATTAAGACTATTTAGTATACAATAACCATGTGCTATAGTAATATGAAAAATTAAAAAACAATATTTGAAGCCTACCTTATTATGCCTTACTACAATGCTATGAAAATATTTATACCTATTATATAATAGGTATAAAATTTTCCTAGTATTGATACATAGAATAATAAATATTGAATGCTTTATTATGAGAAGTAGGGGCAATTGAACAAGCTTATACACCCATATATAAACACTTTATCCGTTTTTTTTAATACGCATTCTGTAATATTCTAATAGTATTGTCCCATCCGCCACTAAACTCATGAAAATAGCTCAGCCTTTCAATCTTAAATGTCAGTTTTAAGGAGTTTGCTCCTTATGATCGATTGTAAAATAAATAGATTATTAAATGAGGTTAAATGAATGCATTTTTTATTTTATTTAAAACATGCATGAAACATTTATTTATATTAATTACACAATGAATTCGCTAAAATACATAACAAAACCATGAAAACATAAAACAATGATAATTTAATGTAATTATATAATAAAGTTTTAAACAAGATTGACTTTATTCATCATTTACGTCATCTTGCGTTGTATATTTATTCCAGTAACAATATCGACATCATTGATTATTGAGACAACTGGTTTGTGGTAACTGAAATACATTACATGGACGTCGAAAGATACATGTGTGATAAATTGCGAAAAAGTCGCATTAATAGTGGTACCATATCTAGTTGTTCCCAGTGTTCTACCACAAATACTTGCAATTTGAGATCAAAACTTTGCAAGTTCACAGTTGTTATTTATTAACAGTAAAAGAATAAACTGATACAGTTATGTCGGCGCTATACCTTATATATTCTGCTAGGGGATGAGCAAGATAAGTTGCGCATGAGTATGGAGACCATACACGTGCATAATCTCCATACACACGAGACTGACC
>BGZK01003142.1:0-31231 GCA_005406025.1 Eumeta japonica
TTCAGCCCATTATGCATTTTGTATTTTCTAAGCAAGCATTAAATGGTAAACAACAATGTTGTACGTAAACAAAAATCTTAATATAACTTGTTTTGAATAAACATTTTTCATTTTTGCTATAAACATTTTTGAAATTTTTTACAACGGCAATAAAAGCATTTTATCTTAAATTTGCACATCTTTTAAAAGATGTTTTCCATCTCTCCTTTAAAATTTTCAAACATAAAGCTAAAGCTTTGATTTTTCTCTCAAGTCTTATGTTTAGGTAAATTCAATTAATTTTCTTTTAAATGAACAAAAAATAAAAATATACTGGTTTTGGTATTGTGTTTATTTAAAGTGAGCAAAAACCATGATAAGCTGCTGAAAATTTATTTCAGTTCAGGTGTGTGCTTTAACAACATTTATTTTCTCTTCTTTTGTTGCATATATTTTTGTTGTTACAGCTAATTGCATTTTCCTAGTTTGTTTTTGTTGAGGTGTTTAAAGTTCATTGCGACCAGCTGCAGTTTGATGCAACAACGAGTCTTAGCTCACATACAGCCGCATTAGAAGAAAGAAAACAAAATAAATAAAAGAAATCATCAAAACAAACCTTTAAAGTTGAAGTGTTAAATATTTTTATAATTTTCCACTCATTTTACAATTTTAATTGAATGTTTGTTTCTGTGTGCGAGAACATCACGTGCTTCTTAGGTTTAATGCTCTAAAATTATTTCGACATGTTAAAAACATGGATTTTGAATAAACATACGAACATATTTTTTTTTACCTAAATTAGGTTTTATTCAGAAAATTCCAAAAGGTTTAAATTTTTAAATGTTTATGAGTGTAATTTTACAAGTGAGAAACAAAAAAAAAAACCTAAAACATATTATCTTATAGTTTCCACTATCTTTTTACAGAGAATTTATATACCCTCACATGCAGTGCTGTACCATGTTCATACATACAATATTAATTGCCTAATATTCGGTTAATTGAGTACGTAGAAAACACAAACTAGTTATCCAATTGTTCTCAAAGGTTTTGATACAGATCTGCTAAGCAGAAAAAAAGCCCCAGTTAAGACTTTTCACACCTACATACATACGCACAATGTACATTTTACATATACTTGTGTATGTCAAGTAGTTTTAACAAAAATTAAATTCATCAAATCAAATTATTATATTTGCATCCACACTAGTGATGTTACAATGAATATAAAATTTTAATATTCGCATCAAAATTCGAATACGAATACTAATATTGGACAAACATTTAACCTAAAATAAATACCACTCAATCTTTAAAATTTAGATGGAAAATCGCAAAGTATTATCCGACTTTCAGCCACTAAGCAACACATGAACCACGGCAACCTTTATTCACCCAAGAGAGAAAGTATAAGGTTTTAGAAATAATTTAATTCTTAAAAGTAAATGATCATCAAGACAAAATAAGATGTGTGAAGCAACGTTTTCCAAATCATCAAATTTCTTGTAGCTACACAGAGAAAACGTATTCGTTGACACAGCTAAATTTGTTGCTAATCGAATTATATTAATTGCATCAGATATTTTTGTAATATTATTATTACACTTTTTTATTAAAATAAAATAAAGAGCATGTGAAAAAATGCAACGACTGATTCGATTCATTCATTCAATTCCAATGCAATTAAACGAAAATGTCCGGTTCTTGAAATAATCGACCCGGCACAGCTCTACTCAATTGCCGGAGTGCTACTTGTTACATTGTGTTGAGACTAATTAATATATCGAAATTAGGTGAATGTTAATTAATATTTATAAATATTTAAAATATTTGTTTTGTTTTATAAAAGTAAGCACGATAGTGCCGTTCTACTTGGCACTTGATATTAGACAGATTGTTGTGGTCAAGGCATTTGAGAATTTAAGAACTAAAATTTACACACATTCAGCAATCTCTTAGTGTTTTTGTTTATTTACAATATTGTCTAATTTTAGGTCAAACATATTAATGTTTAAGTAACTAAATATGTATGTACGTATGTATGTATGCATGCACGTATCTAGGTAGTAGTAGTTTTATTTGCTTTTAAACAAATTTTATTATTTTTTTATTTCTCCAATGGTTTTATGTTTTTTTTTGTTTCAATTTGTTTACTTTTTTTGGCAACAAGATCAATAAGCCGTATTGATGAATGAATATTGTCAAATTGTTTTGTTTATTCTAATTAAATCACGAAAACAAATTGAAAATGAATATATTTTTTTCTAAAAAAAAACAAACATATTTGAAATATGTACTACATAATTGTATAAAATGTCGCAAATAATATTATTTTGGGCATCACCTTATTATTTTATTATGCAGAAAATTATATAAAAATTTCTGTTCTTGCTTCCCTTCATCTGCGCATGCCCACTCATCCGTCAGTCTGTAAAAAACAGGACACACACAGCCCAAACGAAAAGAGCTAAATCCTTGAAATTTAGTGCAGATACATTTCAAAGGATACCACAGGTAAAGTTCGTTAATAGGCAAAATCGGACCAGGGGAAAGGTTCCTCTAAAAACAACTAAACCAAAATTTTGAAAATATCATACATTATAAAGTATTTTGTAATTTTGTTAGAGCCAGAAAGCAATATAGCTTTTATGACAACGGCCCATATACATACATATAGCCGAGATATAGCGAAAACCGGTTCTCAAAAATTTAATCTGCAAGCGAACTTAATCAGTTTTGGTGAAAACGAGTAAATTTGACAATACTAGGCCAGTTGGAGTAAAACTTTTTGGCATCTGTTCAGATTTAACGAAAATATAGCCCAATAAAAATAAAATTTTGGTAATTAAATAGTTGGATGGTATTGAAGATTACGCCCGGTCGAATATAACTTTTTAACTTATTTTAATTATTATGTAATTATGTATATTAATGCTTAATTATATTAGCATCAATCATATCATAAGTTATAACTTAAAATTTTATTTTGACTTAAGTCAGCTGTAGATTTTTTCGATTAGTCGACCCGGCCGAATATAAATGTTCGTTCTTGTTTAAATTAATAACAATTTATGTCGGAGCTCTAGATCCTTTTATATTTAAAATTATGTTTGTCATAAAGTGGCTGTACAAGGAAATTCACAGATTTATTTAGGTTTTAATCTCTTTAGCATATTTCTACTGAGTTTTGTTAACGAATAAGAAAAGCAAAACACGATATTCAGTTATGATTGCAGTGCTCACTTTTATGAATATATAAAACAAGTATTTGAAATAAATTTAAGTAAAATTTTTGTTAGAAATATTTGACTTGAAATACATTTTAGATTTATTTTAATTTTTATGTATATTTATATTTACCTTCACCATTAATATAATAAAATAATAGAAGTATAGTACTTTGAGTTGGCATTACTTTTCAAGATGGCTACCGATTTAATAGCTGTCAAGTGATTTATTCTCAGTTCGGATTGACAATTCATCATGAATAGTCTCACGCCTGAACAACGCTTGCAAATAGCTCGTGCCACAATAGAATAATTGAAAGACACGTTTGGTGACATAAACTCATGTATCATATTAAATTAAAGCTTGATAAAATTAAAGAAGCTAAAATTGTTTTAATAGCGAAAAATATTTTTTAAAGATTAAGAATAAATCAAGTTGAATTAACTTGAAAAGCGTATGGAGCAAAATCACCACCGAAACACATGAAGTCAACCTTGTTTTATACACTTTTAACTTGATTTTTTTCTGTGTATAGTAAAACACCATCGGGTAGATTTTTTATCTTTTTTTGACCTGATAAATAGCAAAATATTGAAATTGACTTACTTTTGAAGTGAAAGAAAACATTTACAGCCTCTTTCACTATTTCGAACATTTATTCGCATAAATACATTTGGACCAACAATAAATTTTTAATTTTGTTTTAGTATTAAATGTATTTATGCGAACGAACGTGCTCGGAATAGTGAAAAATGAATTTGGTTTGGATTTTCTTGATGAGAGCTGGTGAGTGACCGATTAATAATCACAAGGTTATAGGCTCGATTTCAGTTAAAAGATTCAGCTAAACTTTGTGCCACAAAATAAATAAGTAAAAGACATATTAAAAAACAGTAAACTACCCTTGACGAAAAATTCGCTGAAGTGAACAATTTTCGAACAAAAATCTTCGCTATACTTTCGACAATTAAAAATAAAATGAACATTCACATTTGCGAGCTTTAAGCGAAGAAATATTGAATATTGTTTGGAATTAAATGCTTAAGCAACATTTAGTAATGTCGCTAGTTATTCGTTTTCGATATTGCTAAAAGTTTGCTCTTGATATCTTTCTAAACATTCTAGTTCGAAAGATTTGCTGCCACAAACAAAGCGACGGGTGAACTCTATGAGTTCGTTTCTGTATCATTAGCAATAGTCGTTTTCGAATGATTTGTCCGGAAAAGGTTGCCTAACTAATAGGCAAATTTCGATTGTCATGATCAAGCGGGTAGTTGCATTGTCAGATTATTTGCTATGTTAGTATGAGAGTTCATTGACGTCAAAGATGTTACCAATGAAAAGTAGAGAGACGAATGTAAAGGTTGGCATTACTTTGTGCCATTACAATTCGATTATAAACGATTTTAATCGTTTGAAAAAGTTTTCCTGAAATTGAAATAACTTTCGACCAAAATAGACTTTTTTTTAAAGATATTAATATTTGTGCGAAGTTAAATTTGAATTGAAAGAAAAACACAACTTTTCTTTGCAAAAACAAATTCTTTTTAGCTAAAGAGGCTTAAGGTACGTATAAACTATGTGTTTTTGCTTGTGCTTTGTCAAATTTAAGATTCACATGTTTTCTGTATGTACGTCAAAATTGCTTAATTTACATAAGTACTATAATTTATGGTCACCAACTTGTATATTACACGTGACACTCTGCTTCTTTTCCACAACATAAACTTCCATGTCGCTACTGCCAAATACGTTATAGCGGGTAGCGCCACTGAAATGCCGGCGTCAAAACATTTATTGACGTTAATTTTTTTTTTTAATATAAAATTTGTGAAACTTGTATCAAGAATTTTCTATAATTTATGTCATTGTTACTAAATTATTGAAGGTAATAAAAATTATTATTTGAATATTTATTTAAGTGCTTCATATGGGCGGCTAAGTATATTGCAGATATTCAACCGTCGACAAGTATTTTCACTCGACAATTACATATAAAAACATGAGAAAATAGAGCACGTTCTAATTGAAATTTGTCTTATGTTTTTGCTTTTGTATATTTACAGAAGCAAAGTTTTTAAGACCACCAACTACATGTTTTTGTTGCCTTATGTAAAATTTGACATATGCAATGTAAAACACGTAGTATATACGTACTTTTAGTAAACGACAACAGTGGTAGCTAATTTAATGACAATTTTTAAAATATATGTATGTATATCTTGACTCTAATAATAGCTTTTGTTTAAGGGGTCAGTCACTTTATACTTATTATAATACCTGTTAGATGGAATAGCTGAAATAATCGTTAGATTAAGTAAGCTAAAAGAAATGAATTCATAAATTATATGAAAAGATATCGTGAGGATTGTTCGATACGATTGAATTACAATAAACGAGCTACTACATGCATATAAATTTGCAAATAATTTGGCAAATATAATTTTGCTCATTTGGAATTCCGAATGGTTATGTCATAGATTTAAATTCATCAGTCTAAAAATCAGAAACCCTTTGATACAAATTCAAATATTGTTATAAGGCTGTTACTAACCTACATAGATATTAGCGAAATTACTTTAATGACAAAAATATATGTTTTCTATTTATACATATTTTACAAAGGCTTTGCAGGCACCAACAGTTCAAATTTATATAATTTTTACTTTCATTGTGAGAATTATAAAGAGTTAGTGAAACACGTGTTGACAGAAGAGAATGCCATGAATTGGGGTCAGTCGTGAGCTAACTATAAATGATAAAATTTATTTATATACATACATACATGCATTTGACTATAAGATTTAACAAATAAATTCATTGTTTAATTTTAATATTTTGAGCCGCCGAAAACTAAGATTTAAAGGTAATGAAAATAAGCAAACGCCATATAATGCTCATTCATATGCAATAAATGCATTAACCATTAATCAACCGTAGCCAGGGATGGTTATAGCTAAGCGAACAAATTTCAAGCACTAGTTTTCAATCAATATTTTTTTTTATAAAGACATGACAGACATTTTTGAACGGTGTTGTTTTGTTTGAAAATAAAATAAATACAATTTAGAAAAAAAAATGCTAACTATAAATAAAAATAATATTGGTAATAAATAATAATAAAAATAAGTAAAATTACTTTTATAAAAAACAGGACCTATAGCTCTAATTTAAAATAGGAAGCAGATTTATTCAAGAAATTATTTTAATTTAATAAAAATCATCATAAGGCTATAAAAAGTATAACATTTAATAATTCTTCTTTCATTATTAATTCATAAACTTCTATATATGTATAACGAAAAATGATATGGAATTCGTGATTTTTCAACAAAAAAAATCTGACTCATTGCCCTGATAGAAGATACGAAAGCGTATAAAAACGAAGATAAACACAAGGGTTCTTCATGTCAATCAAATCTTCCCATATTATTGTCATGACCGACCCTATTGTAGTCAAGCTCAATTATGTAAGTATATAATATTACTTATTGTGATTAATCATATAATTGCCTTTAAACTTAAAATGTTATTCTGATTGAGCTAAACATTTGGATTAAGGGAAATATATGTTATTATATTATATTTTCAATGTATTGACAAGGTGTGTTTATCACCATAATTTCTGTTTGCTTTAAGATACATTCATACATATATGCATACAAGCAGTGTTTATAAAATATTCTTATGCTTCAATTTGCTTTCTAAAAAAAGGAAACCACTTTTTCAGGCCAGAACAATCGTAAGATGAAGGACTTGGGAGTGTAAAAACTCCTGCAATTCACGTAATGAAGAAAATGTGTACATATGTATTTAAATTTATTAATATTAAATTCCTTCATGTACATGTGTGCATGCAAATTTACATACAGATTAGAGCTGCAAAACTAACGATAGTCACAACAATCGATATTTTCGATAGTTTGAAGAAAAACAATTCCAAGCGAACAAAATAAATTTGCACATATGTACGTATACATATATCTGTCTGTACATATTTCGTTTAAATTAAAACAATTACAGGTTTTTGTAAGATAAACTTTATGCCATTTATTAGTTAATTTCATCTTTTTTTATTTTAATTAACAGCAAAAGCATGGTTAAGTATAATACAAAACAAAACATAGAAACCCTTGATTAACAGCGATCATTAAAAACAGATCACAGGCAGTAAATAATTATTAAGCAAAGTTTTCGGTGTTGATGTGCTTTAATTTTACTTTGAGTAAAATAAATGGTTGATATTTTTATGTAAAGAAATACATAACTGGAGAAATTCATTTACAGCTATGAACCTGTATTCAAAAAGCTGTTACAAGTATATATTGCCAGCTGCTTCTCGCCTTGGTTCGTAACTAACTGTCATTTTTCCGCTGTCTTTTGACTGCGCGAGTCAGACATACAACAAATTACTTGTTTTTTTTTTTGCATTATTGTAGGGAAAAGGCCTTTACACCTCACGAAATCTAATGGACTTCAACTGAAGTCTAAAAGAAATTTAGCCGTTTACATGAGTAGTTTTTGACATATATATAGATTTAATTTTTATAACAAAAAAAGCTAAAACTGTAAAGCCCAAAATGCAAAAAAGAAACCAAATTTTGATGGTTTAGCGTTCAGATGTAAATAGAAGTGGAACTGACATTATTCCGAAAAAGAAAACATCAGAATTTATTATTATTTATTAAATATTCGGTTTCAAAAAAATTTTTGTATACTGTCAAACTTGTTTGTGCAGTGATGTATTTTTTAATGTTTTATCAAGAAAAACACAGTTGCATCGATCGAGTACTGCAAGATTTTGTTGAAATTCAGTTAGCGACAATATCTTGATTTGTGTAGGAAGTTTTGTAAAACTCTTTTTAGATTTCATTTGAGTCTCCTATGTACTAGATTTCGCGAAGGTATAAATGTGTAGTATAAAGCTAGTTGCAACTAATCGACTTTGTCTTCACTTTTAAAAATTTTTCGATAGTATCGATAGTAAAAAATCGATAACCAGAGAAGAAATAAACTATCGATAGTATCATCGATTGTTTTGTATAATAAAAACAACATTTTTTTAAAGCTACGTTTTTCTCCTGAACATAAAAATATGTTTGAGACCATAATGACGCAAACCTTAATGACAGTTTGCGATTGTGATTGTCTCAACCAAGTTTTTTCTTTGCGTGTGTAGTGCAATCAAAATTTTCTATGCCACAAACGGCATTACGAAGCTTTGGCAAATTCCAGCAGCCAAAAATAATGATTTTATTAAAAGAAAACATCTGCTCACTTAAGATGTAAAGTTTTTGCAAATGACATTCTACATCAATTATATTTGACATTTGTGAACTAGGAAGCTGCGTAAAACGAATAGGCGAGTTGTAGAGTGCTATACGTCGCAAGAGCGTGGAAGAATTGTCTCAGCGTGATTTTTTTCCTTTCTCTTTCGTTTGCATTTCCTAATCCTGTATTGCCAACCGGATAAGCATTACGTCGCTTAATTGCTCGACTCAATCAGGAATATCGCGAGAAATAGTGCATCAGTTAATGTCTGCTGACCGTCAGTCACTTGTGAATTGCTGTAGAGCCATCTTCAATTGCAACAACGAAAAGGACGATTTTGAGTCGAAAGGTATTATAAGCGACGAAGCGCAAATTTAATGTAAATAATTACGTCAGTAAGCAACATTTTGGTTTTAGGGCAGTGCTACACAAAAGCTGTTACATCGACTAGATTCTACTGTGACTACTTCACAGGGTGAAGTTAAGTATCTTTCCGAAGACTACATCGGCAATACAGTTAATGTTAATGGTGAATGTTACAGAACTTCCTATTACCGGAATTAATTGGGCGGAATGGAATTTGGTAAGTATGTAGTTTTATCGAGGCTACGCAACTGCACTCATAGCAGAGCCACAATTCTCATATTGTGAAGTATATAATCGCTCGTTTTTGCAATTTGACATGGTCAGCAAGGCCGACCGACTTAACCATCCCAGAATTCTTTCTTTCGAAGTACTTGAAGTTGCAGGCTTATGGTAGCAATTCGTAATTCCAGTTAAGGAGAATGTCATAGGAGAATATTATATTATCAGAAATTATATGGAAAATGTGCCACACAGGCGGCAGCACCCTCAAAATAACAATTTTTCATTAATTAAAAAAGTTATTCAAAAACGTTGGATGATTAATTTTACGGTAACTGGTATTAACATATTGTCTGTGTTTTTAGTTCAATTTGTTTAGCCGTTACTTGTACTATGAACGCAACATAGTTAAATTAAGCAGCCTTAGTTCGGTTATACAGTAATGTGATGCTACATACATACCTACACATACATATTTGCATATCTGTCTTTATTATGCACAACATCTTGTTGAGTTTAGTTAAGTTTCAACTACTTATGTTTACAAGAACAACAAATTACTGACTAGACTTTTGTGGGCAATTCTTCATAAATTTGTTTACAATCTGTTTATCGACATGGGTAACTTGTGTCTGCAGAGTGTTTTCAAGTTTATTGAACTTAAAGTTTTGAATAACGTTTTATTTTCTTCTATCTATACATAGAGATAAATGAACCTCCACAAGAAGTAATTTATTTATTATCTAATTAATAAATGAATCATAAATGAATGCCATTTTAAGTGTGCTGACCACGTCAATGGTAATTACTAGATAATACAAGTAAAAATATATACATATAAAAATTTGATATGCATTTTAAACTTGAATATGAATAATTAAACAAATTTAATAATTTTTTAAAAGTCGGTACGGAGGTCTTCAAGAGATTTTTTGAAAAATTACAATAATCTCAACACGGTTAAATAATTATATAGATTTCTGTAGAGATTATTCGATTTGAAACTTTGTTAAAAACATTTTTAGCCTATTGACGCATAAAAAAATCTAACGCTGTATTCATAAAAAAATATTTCAAGTTTATTAAAGGCTTATTTGACAGATGTTGCATAGAAAATTGTCAAATAGAAAAGCTTAATAAACCTACAATATTTTATGAGTATACTCGAAAAAAAAATCAAGTTAAAAAAATGGTTGATTTCGTGTGTTCCGGTGGTGATTTTGCTCCATACACTTTTCAAGTTAATTCAACTTGATTTATTCTTAGTCCCAAAAAAATTTTTCTTACTGTTAAAATAATTTTAATTTCTTTTAATAATATCAAGCTTTCATCTAATACAATATATAATTTTATATATCCAACAAGCAGAATTAATTTTGAATTTTAAAAATTTAACATGATTTGAATCAATATTTTTTCATGCTAATTTTACCTTGGAAATTTTATCTGTGTGTAGCCGTAAGATTGGATTTGTCTGAAACTTGCTGAAATACTCTGTAAATAAACATTTTGAAGGTAATTTCTTCTTTCATGAATAACATCCTTGGATGATCTTTAAAAAACAATTAACCAACATATACTAAAACAACAACAACTTATATAAAGGGTGACCACCATACAACAGGTTCTCCATTTTAGGAAAATTAACTGTAACTTTGAATCATAAAAGCTTTAGAGCTGAAATTTGCACAAGATATTGTTGTACCGTACTGCTACAACAACAAAAACTAAAAGCAACAATGACTATTAAACTACATTGGGCCCCATATCAAAAAAAAAAATAAATAAATAAATAAAAGAATTAGTTGTAAACTTGAAGCCATGAAGAGCTAGAGGCTGAAATTTTTCTCAGGGTGTTGTTGTGCAGCACTGTGTACAGCAACAAGTAAACTAAAATGTAAATACTATATACATTGTATAAAGTGGAACCTATATTGTATGAGTCTGCTTCATTACTTGGCTCAATTTATTTAGTGCTATCAAATACAGAAGTGTTTGCTTAGAGTATACTTGTGTATACATACTAACATTTTAATCTTAGCAGAATATGCAACTGTCACAATACATATTTTGCTCACTTCTTGTCAGAATTATGACTTTTTGCAATTTGAGTATCAAAACAAATTTCATTTTGGAATATGTGGTTTATTTCAAAACATGTTCCACGTTTTTGCAAAGTGCTTTTCTATAGATTATTTATTTAAAAATATATATTCGAATATTGAACAGTTTTGTTGAGCCTGTTATCGATCCTTATTTAACCAAACAAAACATGAAAAAGGAAAAAATCCAGAAAACTAAAGTAGATTGAATTATAAAAAAAAGAAAAAACTATCTCAAATGTATTAATTCTGTTGATTTTTATAAATTACTACTTTAAATCGAAATAAATAAATAAATAAAAAAAATTAAAAATAAAGGCAAGAACAGCAAACATGAAACATCGTTAAATAAAAATCTATAAAACTTTGAGATTTGCTGTAAAACACAAGACCAGACAATTGTTGTATTCGTTTTTCCAGTTTTAACACTGAGGGCTTACAGTTCTTTTTTTTTCTTTTATTAAGTTATATACCTGAGAAAAAATGTTGTCAACAACAAACAACGTTGGTTTTATATATTTGTTTTAGAAACGGTCAATTTCGATTTAGATTTCATTTGTATGATCCAAGGGATGAGGCATAAAGTGAACTGTGCCTCATTTTGCTTAATTGAAAAGTTTTCGAATCGAGAAGTAAAATTTCATCATTTCTCGATTAGCGAGAAAAATGGGTTTCTGCATATGCCATCGAAAACAAGCTGTACTAATTACTTCTTTATTGGAAATTTCAATTGAGCAGCTGTCAAAAACGATAAATATGGAAACAATGTCATTTAAAAGAAATACAACAAAATTAATATCAAAATGAATATTGAAAACATTTATAATTAATAAAATAAAATCGTATATCCATTTTAATATTTTGTATAGAATTTTATGTGTCTGTCATCAGCGCCATCTTTATATAAAAGAATGAGAAACAACAAGAGGAAGGAAGAAGTTGAGAAAGAAAAATGCTTTTAAGAAAGAAATATTTAAATCAAAATAAGTTGTTAGAAACTTTATAATAAATTATCATATCCATTTAAAATTTATTGTGGTTTCCCTTTTGAACGGCGATCTCGCGCCATCTTTATTTTGTTTTGGCAGCTCAATCGAAGAAACTTCTCAAGATGCTAATACAGAGACGCATTTACTCGACAACTTCAATGATTTATCAAAATTAGATACTTTGACAGATATTTCTCATATGTCAAAGTTACAGAAACGGTTTTGCGAGAAGCGTCATTTATTGTTTCAATTCATACTGTTTCGAGAGACACAGTGCGAGCCAGACGCAAAACTCGAAGGCCAAACAACAAAACAAACATGACAGCGCAGGGAAATATTACGATGACGAGAGCTGTTCTTCAGCCACAACTTATTTACGACTCTGTCAATTAAATATTTATTTAAATTTATTGTTTTTGACGTTTAAATTGCAAATTATCGCTATCTTTTGATTGTGGTGTTGATAGCTCAATTGAGAAGCTTTTTGCATAGTGATTGCAGAAACGCAATTACTCAATATTTCCAAAACTTACGCCAAAATCGCCATTTTGGCAGATATTTCTCACATGTCAAAGTTACAGAAATAACATTGTGTGAAACTCCATTTTACACTCCAATTCGATGTTTTCTGTTCAATTCAACCACTTCGTGCGCCTAATTTCTCAATTAGAGAATTACAGAAACGATACTTTATTCGTTATTTGATAAACACCTGAGCCTTTGTTTACTCAGTTATATTGTAAACTTGTTCTTTTAATCTTATATTTACAAAACTTATACAAGTTTGTACAATGAACTTTCATACATTTTCCAACAATTTGTTTACAAATAATAAAACCTACAGAGTTTACACTACTTGCGATTCTTTTTATTAAGAGCCAATATATATTTTTTATTATGAGATTCTTTGAATGGCCAATGTAAAAATGTAAAATTCATATGTACCTACTACCTATTTATTCGATCTTGATATTAGTTACAATCAATTTCATTAATATTTAATTAATATAATGGGTGCAAATTGTTAGTGAGAAATAATAATTATTTGAAAGAAATTTTTATATAAAACAATATCTGATGCTACAACAATTATTTTGAATATTTGAGAATTCATTTGAATTCAAAGGTAATTTTGTATATTCCTTTTTTAGTGTATTTAAGTCTTATTTTTAACTCTTGTATATTCTTTTGTATGTGTGTTAAAAGGGTTGAGTTGTTCGGCCGTCTGAAACAAAAATAAAAAAGAGTAAAATAAGATCAATTTATTACTGGTTTAAATTTCCAAGAATTGTTGGCGGCGTCTTCAATATAAAAAAAACATTTTTAACGTTTTGAACAACAAAGTAACTAGTACATACATACATATAATAAAATCAACAAACAACAAATACAAGGTGAAGATTGTAAAGATGAGTGCTAAAGTAACTGAAGAACTCTATAAGGATGCTCCTCATTTTACCTGCATAACGAACTCCACATTTTGTTCTTGTATTTAATCAGAAGTAAAATCAACGCGTAGGATTGTGACCATTTAAGAAAATTTATCATATTTAAAATTTTAAAATTTTAAAAGTTAATTAATATTTAA
This sequence comes from Eumeta japonica, assembly GCA_005406025.1. Taxonomy (NCBI): domain Eukaryota; kingdom Metazoa; phylum Arthropoda; class Insecta; order Lepidoptera; family Psychidae; genus Eumeta; species Eumeta japonica. Next base: position 13,743 of record BGZK01003142.1, read on the forward strand.
AACATTACAATAGTAAGTGCAAAGTTATACTTTAGTCCAATGAAGTTATTAGTATTATGCATAAAATACATATATGTTGTGTTGATATAATAAAAAAATTAGAATTAAGCTACCAGTTCATCGATATCTTTGTGCTCATTCGTACATTTAAAACAAAAAATTTTCAAAATTTGTTTGTGTTCAATTTGTGACTTGAAAATAGAATTAGCGGGTAAATGATGATATGTCAGAACTGGGCTATAATTTTTTGACATTTATTTAGCAAGAGGTTGGGAAATTTTAACTATGGAACGTTGAACTTCATAATTTATTATCATAACAGTGAAAATCACTTTATAACACTAGCATTCGAACAGATTTTTCTCATGCTCAGACTATTTATTAGATCTGCGCAATTCTAAAGTTGTATTCGAAGCTCACGGCAATATACTAATATATGTATGTAACAAATTGCTCGTAGTGGTGCAAGCATATATACATGGCAAAGTATCGCGTTCTCAACATTTGAGCATCATCACACTATGCCAAACGACATGTTATTGTAGCCACAATTAGCTATTATTGACATCAGTGACCTTTGGTTTCAGCAGAATGGCGTCAAGAGCTATATATTCAACTAAGCAATTCAGTAATTGCATGAAAAATTTCCTGGTCGTATAATTTCTCGATCTGGGTATGCCAAATGGTCGACATCATTTTCTCTGGGGCGATTTGAAAGGCTGGATTTAAGGCAATAAATCAAAAACAACTTGTGCTCTGGAAGGTGAAATTCGGCATCGCACTGAAGAGAAGTTAAGCAAAATGTGCTTAAAATTATGTACATCTGCCGACGTGCTAGTGGTACAAATTTACCGAGATCATAATCAATTTTAAATAATGTTATATTGTTATCCTTTAAATCTAATTTAAATTTAACCACAGTTTATCTATGCAAACGTAAAGGTTCGAAATCGATGTATAATAAATTTATTTTTCTAAGAATATCAAAGAAAAACTTTGACAGGTTTGCAATTCTTTTCTTCTGAATTAGCTTTGTTTCAACATTTTATATTGAAGAGGACACAGACATCAAAATGACACTAACTGGAGTATTGGTGTATTTAATACTTGCTATATGTACATACCAGACATGGGCATTGCCAATTACTGTTCAATGACCAATTACTTGGTATGTAATGATTAATTAAAATACCAATTTCCATTACAACTAAATGTAAACAAATTTTGCCAATTAGAAATTTAATTACATTTTGCAATTGACAGTTATCAATTACCAATTACAGTTACAAATAATTGGTAACTGGTTATAACAATTACTATAATTGGTAATGGGCAGCTACCAATTACATGTGGCAAGTAAGTAAAATTAATTATTACACTATTTTCATCAATTACTCTAAGTTCCAATTACATTTTATATATTACTTGTAATTGTAAAACTTCAAGTACAAATTGCATGTAAATGGATAATTGCAGTTCACCAATTATAAATTACAAATGTTTGGTAATTGACAGTTATCAATTGCAAGATACATTTAATTGGTAATTAGAATTCACCAATTACAAATAACTTGTAATTAGTAATTGACTGATAAAAATTAGTTGGTAATTGGTGATATAATAGTTACAAAATGTAATTAGCAACACCCAGGTCTGCTACATATACATGTATATTAAAAGTATTTGAAGAAAAACGAATGTAATAAAAGTATATATTTTATTACCAAATATGTAGGCACATGATTTAATTAAATACATGACTTCATTAAAAGTATGTGTAATGGTACAATTTTATTGCATATTCTTTGATTCGGACCATTTTGGCAGAAGTTAACTCGTTTGAATGACTACAAGCATGCATTGTCATGATAATGATTGTTTTACTTAAATTTTTGAAAAGTAATTTGGAATTTTAATTAAATTTTTTGGAAATTATGCTTAGCCGCACTATTTTCTATATTTCGCTAATATTTTGCTCATAATTTCTAGGACGAAAGTTGTGTAGTAGAAAATTATCATTACAGGTCTTATTAAAGAGATTCCATTTATATGATTTTGGAGTTCTGCGCACATATAAACTCTTTCACGAGTCATCAAGCTGAAATTCGTTAACGAAAATGTTCACTAATTTTAAAATCAAATAATTAATTTTTGGTTGTGCACCGATATGCCAATTTTTTTTCAAGGTGCAAAAATGTTGGCTTGAGCAATTTTTTTTTAATTTTGCTTTTTAAAAGGAACAACAAGAACGACAATTTTAACATATCAAACAAAGCCAACAATAAACTCTGTTTAAATTTATAACGGCTTTATATTATAGTAATAATTTTTTGCAAATCTGGTAACCCACATTCACTACCAACTTCATGTTTAATGTTGTTGCTATTATGGTGACTTCTTTTAAAGAAAACAAATCTTACGTTGCCCACATAAACGAATGGATATGTTAAAATTTGTTTAAAATCGTGTTTGTCGTTTAATATTCATCAGTAACGAAACCAAATATAACAAAATTAAGAAAAAAAATAATAATAAATAAATAATCAGACACTAACTCAGGTCAGAGCCTTGATTTTGTGTGGTCATTTCAATACAAACATAAATAAATATAAAACTACTTTCACACTGAGCCTCTACAAAGGGAGCAAGCAAATGTTTATATGCGATAAGCAACAGCTAAAAAATAAAGTTGGTTTACATAGGTAAAGGTGTATTGTACAACCATTCCAAATTACAAAGTTTTCAGACTTCGTTACTTTTAATATTGAATATGTACGATAACAAGTATATTTAAATAAATACACATCGATGGCAATCGATCAGCAAATCGAAAATGTTACAGGAGAACCTTTTTCAAACGTCAGAAGTAATAAATAAATAAGTATTTACAGAATCGAGTCGATATGTACAACTAAATATCAGACGTATATCACCACTTACAGTCAAATCATGAAGTCTCATTGAAATATGGCTATAAAAATGGTTCTTAGGGCCATTATTACAACTTAGTGATAACTTGCAGAAAGGTTTTTTCAAACGTCAGAAGTAATAAATAAATAAGTATTTACAGAATCGAGTCGATATGTACAACTAAATATCAGAAGTATATCACCACTTACAGTCAAATCATGAAGTCTCATTGAAATATGGCTATAAAAATGGTTCTTAGGGCCATTATTACAACTTAGTGATAACTTGCAGAAAGGTTTTGTCGAGCATAAATCTCAGTAGGATTTCATGATTTAAGCCTTGAAATTGTTAAAAATTTAAATTTTTTCAACAATTATGTATAATAATCAGGTATAAAAATAATGAATTATAAAAATATGTAGTTCGAAAAAAATAACGATAATCATGTTCGTATTTGAGGTACGAAATCATGAAATTGCAACAAAATATATGCCCAAAAAATTCCGCTTTTAACTATCAGTAAGCTGTAATACTGGTTCTTAGTAAAATTTATTTATTTATTTATTTATTAAGAGAAACCACACAGTCTTTTACTTTTTATACAATTTTTATTCTGCAGATAGCCCTCGATATATAGAAATATGCATTCTAAAAACTGTTTTTAATCTATGTTATATATATATATATATATATATTCGATTTAAATTTTATTCGTTGTTAACCCTGGAGATAATCGAATTCTGACATACGTTAGAGATGCGTAATTCTACGCTTTCTTTTTGATGATGATGACGTGATTACTTTTCAATGCAGCTGTAGTAAACAGAATTTGCTTACATCCTTGACATTTCTTAGGTAAACTAAAGTACTTCGTTTTCTTTTTTGATAAATATGAAGAGACGAGTGTAAAATGGGCATGAAGTAGAATTTCGTAGCAACCAGATGGCTTATGGAGACATTTAAATGAAGATTTGAAATCATAGAAGTCGGTTCCAGCCGTTCAACACCAGATTGAGCAAAGCAGTGAGTACGATCATTTTCCATTAATAAAACCTATGAGATGGGCTAGACAAACATTAAAAAATTACAAATTGGACGAGACAATCTCTGTATAAATTGAAGAGAAATAAGCGTAAAAATTAAGCGTGTAAAACTTTTGCGACGAACATTTAAAATAAAATTTGAAAAACAAAATCCATTATTTTGGGTCAAAGACCCTTTAGTTACTGATGCTACTCAACAAATGTCGGTGGCATATATACGTGCTGAAAGACTAAGGCAAAAACAACTAAAGTCTTTTGACAAAATAATAAATTTCAAATAAAATTGCTTGATAGCGAATAAATCATTTTTGAATTATTGAAAAACAAAATCTTTTAGCCGTTTTTAGTTCCGGGTGATTTAAATAGGACGGAAAAGTGGGCGTGATAAAAAGAGTATCCCTGTTAGCCTGAACAGTGTACTTTTCAAGAGTAAAATAATTTTTTAATGCGTCCTGGGGTTCTCAGAGCATATTTGTTCCAAAAAAATGTTTGAATCTTTCCTTTATATAATATTAGTATAAAAAAATATATTTACATAGTAACAAAACAAAACAAAGACGTCAGATATTAACAACACAAAGCTTTACAAATTATCACTCATTTCTATTTTTATAGTGATATAATCGTGTATAATTTTGACTCACAAACTCATTATGTTTCAAAACTAGAAATACCTACAGCAGCGTTGTGTGTGTCTCACTAAAACCCTAAACAATGACTTACATCGTATAACGGTGAGATTGATTGTTAATAACAATGATATATTTTGAAAGAGCTTGCGGCGCGTAAATGACGCAGCTTATCTTTTCACAGTTAAAGTTTAATACAAAGCAAACAAAAGAGTTAAGCAACAAACGCGACTTTTTTCTTTAATCTCTTTAAAACAAATTTACTGCCTTGTTCACTACTTCGAACATGTTCGTTCGTTCGTATAAATACATTTGAGACATCAACAGAAGGAACGTGTTGGAATATGGTGACAGAGGCAGTTAGTTCAAATGAATGCCGAAAATTTGTTCTATAAATAAACAAAAATCTAGCTTGGTTCACAAAAAGATTTATTTTTCTCTAGCAATGACATAATAAAAATGGTTCGAAACAATTGCAAAAAACTTGCATCATAGATTTAATTACAGATATATCATTTTTCACTGTAGCAAATTTCAAAATATAAGAACAGTATATTTTCAAGCTAAAATTTTCAGGTTAAAAAGAATACTTACATATCTACAATTATAGAAATATTTTACAGGTCGACTTACCTAAAAGAAGAAAAAGAAACAATATTAAATAACAAAACATAAATAATTTTATTAATAAATACATATGTATGAAAATATGTATGTATGTAACTACTTCTGGTCTTTCACTTGTTTTTCGTGCTTTTGAATTAAGTCTAATTTTTTGGTTTTATATCAGTTTTATTTATCTAAAAACATTTTGTACCAGACCGTGCCTTAATTTACCAAGGCCAATAAACTTTGTATTCCAGTTAAGTAAGAATGTATGAATACACATACATAAGTATACTTATTGTATTTCATTTAAGTTTATTTAAATGACAAACATCTCAAGACATCTTTGTTTAAATGGAACAAGAAAACAAAATAACCACAATATATGCATTAAAATAAGTTTATTCAACGAGTTTTAATCACAACTTTTAAGGATTAAATGAAAACAAGAACTGGTTTAATAAAACATAGCAATACATTGTTTAAAAGGTAAAAGGTGGTGTTGGGATGAATTAAATTAATGATCACCCAAAGGGGACAAAGCTGTAATAAAATAAATACAAAAACATAAACAAATTGGCCTAATTTGCTATTATTTGAAATCTTACAATAAAACTTTTTCATATAAAAAGAACCTTTGGAAGAAATTTAATAAATTAAATAAAAATTAACGAGATAAATAACTATAAAAAAACATAAAAATGTAGAACATAAAAGCTTAACAATGACAAGATATACATTTATGTTTATTAATTGCTTTAAAAGTTTTAATTGTTGTAACTTAATGTAATATTAATTTTTAGGCATCATCGCACAGTGTTTTGACCCTAATTAAGGACAGATCATACTTAAACCGAAGTTACTGCATAGATTCGAGAGTTGCCATACTGTTATAAAATATTTTTATTAATAAAAGAAAAGTATCATGAACACTGGACTACGGCCACGCTTATCTGTCATACAAGTAAAGTTATAAAATTTTCATTAGGATTCGCCTACCGTCCATATATGTCAAAGTTAAAGCATGTATATTATTGAACAAATTTACTAGCGGTCACATCTACCACCATATGCTAAGCACAAACTAAATAGTAAATATTTTACAAATAAATCCACAAACGTATTATACTATTCAGGGTATATTTAAAAAAAAGTAGACTAGGAGCCACGCTTACCTCTATAAATGAAATGTTCCAAATAATTGCACATAAAGCTCTATAAATTCACAGATGTCTTGCACCCAATATATATTTTTTATAAATTGGCCAACTGTCACCCCCACCGCCCTTATATACCTACTACTAAAAGTAAATGTCTTCCACACAATTGCACAGCTCTATACAATGCTTTTTACATCTAATTCATATTTGCGTAAAAATTGCACAATGAACAATGTAAGGAACAACTAAAGTCAGTATTTTCCTACACAAGTTCATTAAATTCGTACACATGTCAAGCCACTGTATACTTCCGGCAACGAGCAAGCCTACCGATGATGGATGCCAAAACTAAACATTCAGATTATTCAAAAAACTAAAGACAAAGTTCTATAAATAAATAAGCATTTTACATTTACAAATAAAATAACAACATGAACTGTAAGGGCTGCCATATATCTTTTATTTTAACAAATGTAACAGCACCATAAAAAAAAAGCAAGCAAGCGCCGAAAAATTTGGCAACGCAGGTCATGTACTCCATGTAATGAAAGTAGCAGATGGTGATGAATATAGAACGTGAGGAGAATGACATGGGAACACTATTTGTGCCATGTGTCCCATAACTTCTCAGAAATATAGTCACGATGTCTTGGGAGCGATATCTTATCCTACATAACTTAACTACGGAGCATACAGTGGAGGAAATTAAGAAACCTTGTGAGGACCTATAAGTCAAACTATGTATATAGCTTAGGCATAAGTCATATGACATGGGATATCGTACCATCCTGAAGCTCAGAAATATTACTATAGTCAATTAATATCTGTAGGTGGAAAATAAGCTGCAATAAGTGATATTTTCAAAAACCTTTTGAATTAATGATTTTAGCGTCAAGAAGAAAGAAACACATTTATCCCATTCGCAAATTGTATTAAGTGTCCAAACGAATAGTTCTTCTTTATTGTATTTTTGTCGCTGATAATTTTTATACACACAAGTTTTTTTAAACAATTTTGTTTTTAAATGTTTCATTTAGGCCAGGCAAAGATGGAAATTTACTTTTTTTTTGTGTAAATTTATAAAACAATTCTAATAATTGATTAATATTACAAAAATTAAATTTATTACGATTACGCATTATGCTAAAATTGCTATACTTGGTTTATGTGAAAGAAACGATAGAATAGCGAGATGACAAATTCTCTATTCACAAGTTTATGAACAAAGTCTTCGCCTGAGCTTCTAAAAGGAACAAATATCAGTACACCAGACAATTAGCAAATCAAAAGCATTCAAAACTAAGATTGATTTTATATTTTCGGAGGTGATTCATGCGCTTTCTAATTGGATAAGGCCTGATTTTCTAATAATCTTCAAATAAAATTTTTCTTTATTTGTATTTGTAGCTATTTATTTGATCTTGATATTAGTTATGTTCAAAATAATTGTTGCAGCTTCAGATCTTGTTTCAATATAAAAATTTTTTATTTTAAATAATTTATTTAGCAGAATATTAAAAAATTATTCAAAATAAAATTTTTTATATAAAAACAAGATCTGAAGCTACTATTTAATTTTAAATTAAAATAATTTTAGCCTCTGTCAGCATAATTAAGCTTTCTTTACATACAATGCTTGATTTTATGCATTCACTAGGAAAATTAATATCAGTAGTTTATTTTATAAAAGCCAGAAAATGAAGCTTGATTTGCCAAGCTTGTTAGAAAATGGACGTACTTTCACGAAAAGTGACTAAATGCGCAGGGTTTATTTTGAGGAATCTAAGGCCTTATTTACACCTAGGAAAAATAGGGGAACTCTTGAACCTTTCCAATATTTTCATCGGTCATCACCGGGCAGTGCCCGTTAAGACCATACCACATGACCAAGCTTACCTTTGAACTACTACTGTAGAAGCTTTTAGGATAGGGAAAAGATGGTCTTTTCTATTGAACTCTTTGACACTAGCTCTGCGCTGACAAATCTTGTTATTCGTTCATCGTTGAATGTAAGACGGCTGATCTGATTTGCTCAAAATGCCAACGATGCATTCTAGTATGTTGCTCTTCCTTATATGGAGCAACAAACAGCTGGACCAGGCCTAATGTAAGCAGTAGCGCTGCTATCACTTTCACTAAAATATTTCCTTTCACTTTCCTCCCCCTATCGAATTGTTTATAGGTTGTGACAAAGCTTAATTCCCCCATGTAAGCCGAAAGTTTTTCACCTTCCCAACGACCTGTCGGCTTTAGTTGAATACGAAGCAGGCCAGGCTAATAAAAATAAGAGTTTCATTGGTGCTGTTAACTATGGGGTGTTACAGGACCGATTTTATTTTCCATATTTATAAACAACTGGGCAAGCCCGGCGCGCTTCGCATCCCACAAATTTCAGGGTCTAGCTCCACAAACCGCAAAGTTAAACGATTTTTTGTTATAAGATTTCTTAAAAGCTACGTGGGGCACGTAAAAAATTTCAAAAATGGGACGTTAAAATGAGCGTGGCTGAAAAACAAAGTAGCCTATAATTTATCCTAGAGTACAGCGTAACTGATGTAAAAATTTCAGGAAGATCGGTCCAGAGTTTGGTCTCCCATAAAAGCAAACAAACACACACACTCAATTTTATATATATTATATATTTATGATATAATATTTCTATTTGTGTTTTACATATCTTACGATTTCCCTTTACAAAAATATTTTTAAGCCAATTCTGCCAATCACTGGTGATGTAAAATGTTGTGGGGACAAAACTAATGACATTTGTCATAGTATCTAGGACAGTTTTTCTTTGAGTGTAACTAATAAAAATTTTAGCGAATTTCTTTTATTATATGGAAAAGCAAATGCTTTTAAAGATGTTTGTTAAAGAATTTTACCAGCGATAAGCAATTGCTGGATAATTTTACGTGAAAATTTACAATGTCATATAATTTACGTAGACCCAATCATTTTACAAAAGTTCAATTATGTATGTGCATAAACACACTATTTGCCAGCATTAAAAATTTGCAAGAAAAAATCATATTTAAGTGTAATTAGTACATTTAAACTAAATTGACGAATGGCAATTGCGATAGTAATAAAATAAAGTAGACTTATACTTTTTTTCAAGATAATAAAAAGAGAAAAGAAGCGTAAAAGAAAGAAACTTTCTAAAGACCTGTTCGAAGAAAACTAAAAACAAATTACTTGCTTAAATATTTATTGAGAAATTATAGAGAGGAATTTTTTGACAGGAAATTACCATTAATTTTAATTTTTGAATTTTTATTTTATTTATTTTTTTTGTGTAAAGGACTTTTCTTTAAGCGAACCATTTCTTTGGAGCAAAAATTAGCATTATTATCTATAATTACGATTGCTAATGGTGTTATTCATTATATTACAAATCCAACAAGTTCATTGACTAAATAAGCTTTTGATATAGTAAAACAACCTACAGCTCTAAATGCACAAACGTGAAATACTTGTTGTGTGTTCTAGACACACATTCGTCTTTAAAAGTTTTTCCGTCTGATACTGTGCATTTTATTTTTCTCTTTTGGCAAGATTTGTTTTACAATTTCAACACTGATTTAATTTAGTTTGATATTGTTTATTTTTTTAAGTAAACATTTAAACTTGAGCGTGATTTTATAGTCATTATTAAAGTTGTTTTGATTCAAAAAAAAAGTTCAGTGTCGTCAGTTAAAAACAAAACAATTTCGAAAACTTTGCTTTGGCCTTGAAATAGTTTTGCTTGCCAGTAAAATACAATTTTCTTTTCATGTAATGATTAAAAATAATACATTACAAGTGTTGTAATGAATGAGTTTTAAAATTATTCGGTAAAAATAAATTGTATAATAATAAATCGAGCAATTTTTTTAGGGTTCCGCACTTAAGAGTGAAACGGAACCCTATTACTGAACTTTCCATGCCTGTCATGGGATCTATTCTTCGAAAAGCTGACATTATCACGTTGTTGTTGTACTTAGAACAACAACATAAAAGCTAAAGAAAGGGTGCCCTATTTAAAGCAAAATCATAAGAGATAGAGTTGAAATATTCACAGGTCGTTGTTGTTCTGGGCTGTTACAACAACAAATATTTAAAACAACAGCAGCATTAAAATTAAATAGTGGATCCACAAAGGGGCATATATATAGTAAAATACCCTGCAACTTTTGAATCGTAACAGCAAAGAGGCTGCAAATTTCACAGGATGACTAAAAAGCAACAACATTAAAACTAAAGATGTCCCCATGTAAAATAAAATCAGCTGTAACCTCTGAACCATGTGAGCTAAAGAGTTGAAAATTTCACAGAAAGTTGTTGTACTGTACTGCGATAAAAACAACAACATTAAGGGACTTCTATAAAATTTAATTTTAATATATTAATAGTTGAAAAATAATAACCCTTATTCCAGTTGTCGTCATCGACACCAGAAATTGATGCGTATTTAGTGGTATTTGGAAAAATTACTTTTTTATTGATATTTGTTATATTTAACGCACAAGGGAATCTATAAACCCCTTTAAAATCATTAGATTATTGCCGAAACGGTTGAATAAGAGCATATTTTTGATGTCGGTAACGATGACGACAACTGGAATAAGGGAAATAATAAATACTATATTATCCTCTTCCTAAATTATTTAAATCTTTTGGAAATGTTTCTTTTCAATGTTTTTTTTATCTAGAGTTTAAATAAATTTTGCTCCTGATAATTATGTATTTTGGAATTTTAGTCGCCCTTAAAAAATCGATCAGAATTTTTTTGGCAAAACTCTTTATATATTTTGTGTACAATTTCTAATATAAATTTTATTTTTCGCCCTGGTTTCCTTTTTACCAAGTTCCTTTTATTTGTGAAACAGGATGTTGGTCGTATTTAATAAATAGTTAGTGATTGCTTAACAAGCCGAAGTCACGTTTTTAAAACTGATAATCAAATAAAGCAGCCAACTTCAAACCAAAACAAAAAAAAACTTAAAATGTTTGTGGCTAAAATGTTGTCAGAACGTGCAAATTGGCACGAGTTAGAAAGAATATACTGCTAATGCAGTTTTATGCATTCATTCAATTATTTACTATAAAGGAACGAGGTGATACAAACAAACAATTTCAAGTACCTTTTCATGTTTCACATGATGAGATTGCGTTAAACAATGCAATATACAAAATAAAAGAAAATAAAATTTAGCCATTGATTCCGTTTTAGATGAAGGAAAAAACAAACAACCTGAACAAATAAAGTGAAAAACAAAAGAAAGCAAAGTGCTGTACTTTGACTTTGAATTGGGTTTTCCACAAGTGAAACTAAGTACATTAAAGGAATGCAAAAAAAAAAAAATCAATAAAAAATTTTATCTGCTCCATTGTAAAAAAATCTATATTAATTTTTCTTTGAACACATGCTATGCTGCTAACAAAGAAAAGGAATCAACATGATAAAAAACTTTAATTTCAGAAAGTCAACGTGTTTTCTAAACGTCTAGTTATTCATTCAATCAATATTTTCATGCATAAAACAGCGTTAAGAAGATGAATTAAATCTATTGAATAGATTAAAATTTAAAAACTATGCAATTTATTTTCAGTGTGATTTGGAGAAAATGGCATGCACAAATATAAACTAGTCAGGCAGCTAAGAACTGCCGCAGTATCAACATGTAATTGGAATTATTGGACAAAATTCAATTATTTTTAACGATTTCAAAAGAGTTTTAGTTGACTGATTGTGGTTTGCACTAACTCCGAAGTGATTCACTAACATCTTTTCAATAATTTAGAATCATATGGCAGCTTTGTTAAAAATGTTGAAAAAATATAACGAGATATACAAAAGGAAATGAAATTGTAGTTAGTTTTTTTTATTTACTGGGAAATATTTGGACTTTAACTTCTAACTTCTTTAAGCGATTTAATTATTGTTGAAATGTTCCCCGGGGCAGGTTTGGTCTTATGAGATGCAACACTTTGACGTTCTGCTTTCGGATAGAGGCCTAGGAGCCTCGGTCTGATATTGGCGGCCGAATCTTCAGAGGAGAGGCTATGATTTAGGATTGCTCTCGAACCTGAACCGAAGGTAAAATCGGTACTACGGGGTTGGTAGCCTCAACCGTGGCTGAGATGCTTGTGCAGCTGAAACGTAGTGATATGTGGTGGAGAGATTTTGTGGTCCCTGACTGCTCGTGTGTTTTATGAGCGAACATGAATTTTCAGGGCTGCAAATAATCTTCAGGTGCTGTTGCCTACCAACAGACTGTTCTCGAGATGTCTGGAAGGGTGGTAGCCGTCAAGTTAAGGCATGATGCTTACTTGTCGGCTTCGAGCCACTTGTTCGGGATGCCAGGCCTCTGGAAGGCTCGAGGGCAGTAAGGGAGGAAACTCCTAAGCAAGGAGTAAATTGCTACCTGTCATTGACAATTATGCCAGGCATGGTGGTGTGACATGGTTTATTCACACTCTATGGATTTGGTCCGCCGTCAGGTTAGGCCCTAGGGGGTTCTGACGCAAATCAAATTCACATTTGTTGAAATATGTTGTAAGCGAATTGCCCTATAGCTAGCATAGCAAGCATTTAGCTGACATTAGAAAAACATTAGCTATGATGGAAAATTTTTCGTTTTTATATATTACGCACATATTCTGTTAATTCCTGGCTTCTAAGATTAAAAGGCCTAAACGATCTCTGTACAAATTCAGTTGAGTTAATTTAAGCTTTATAGGTTGGATCCAACATTATTGAGCTATGCTCCAGAATTGCTCTCAGTAGTAATGCATACAATCTAATCGTTTATTTTAGAAAGTATGATCATCCTCATATCAGCATTAACAAAGGTTTTGGCCTTTAGCTATTTAGGCTTGACAGATCGAAATCGGCAAAGCGCTTGACGTTTAAAATATTTTCCTTGACACCAAAACAGAACCCTAAATTTGTCTTGAAAACTTGAAAAAAAAAAAAAGAGATACTCTTCCAGCTGTTCAATCTCGTAAAAAGTTATAAGAACGATCGAAAAGCTGTTATACCGTTATATTACAATTTTATGCAGCTTTTAGTTTTTAGGAGTTTTAAGGTAGGGTCGTTCAAACATGTCAATCATGGTCAGTAAATTATTTATACTAATTGAAATCAAATAGTGATTCAAACAAAACTGTTTTATAAAAAGATTATAGCAAAAACACTCTTTTAAATTAATGGCAACCTTCTTCCATGATAACCAAAAAAAAAACCTACATATGCACATAGTGTATAATTGTCTTCCACTTGTCACACCTTGTCCCAGAGATACATAATCGCAACCAATTTACAAAACCGATAAGCCGTTCTTAAGTGGTGATCCCATAAGCGTGTGGCCAATGCCTTTAATACACTGTTAACAAAGCACAAGCATTGCAGGTGTGAAAATGTTTGTTGTCTATTGCATTGTCATTGACTATCAATTTTGCTGTGGCATAATGCATGAATTGACCATCGAATGGCATTGTTAATGCAAGGTGAATTGAAAAGCCCTTGCTTTGGTCATATGTTAACGCACAAAAATGTGCTAATTTTTCAGATACAAAAAGGTGGTGCACACTAAGCAATAACATGACTTTTCTATGACCCATGTGGGTCTTATAACACTTGAAGGTATTCTAAATGTTTATGCTGTTACACAAATTAGGACAGTTTAATAATTAATACACATGTATGCAAAAACATACAAACAGAAATATAGTGAACAATAGAAAAAATTCATTCTGTATCTTATGGCGTTTTTGTATCTCGAAAAAAAACTCCTATTGAATAGGTAATACTCTTTACATGATACACTCGCATAACGATCCATTTATTATGATTAGAATTAATCGCAAATAATTTTTAATTTTGGATACAATCACTATTTTAATGAAAAAAGAAGAATATAATAATGACAATAATAATCCCTCTTTGTTCCAATTGTCTTCATTGTCACTGACATCAGAAATTGATGCGCATTTAACGTCCAAGGGATTAATAAATTCTTTAAAATTACAAGATTATTACCGAATCAGTTGAATAAGTGCATATTTTTTAATGTCGATGACCACGACGATAGTTGGAATGAGGGGAATAAAAATAAAGCTTACTTGAAGTACACGATTGATTATATTTTCAAGTAAACTCTATTTTTTTTGTACACGGACCTAAACCTGGTAACAAGAGTATAATTAAGCAATGTTATTTCTTATCAAGTTTAGTTAACTATTAAAAGTTATTAAATTCTTTGTCAATATTGGTAATAATTATTTAAGCCTTCGGTTTGATGCCGATTTATGGGACACCCTGTATAATATGCATACATACATAAATAAATTTCATAAAAGGTTGTTCTTTCATGCCCATTTCTATTGTTGTTGGCATTTCTTTTGACATAATTTTTATTTATTTTGTGTCTAAAACGATTTTAAATCGCTTTCTTTTACAAAATTAAAGCAAAATGTTTGATGATGATTCATTATTATTTTTTTTATTAAAACAAGTGTTTGTTTTAAATAAATACAAATTTTGTCTAATACCGAAAAATATTATTAAGTAAAACATTACGTCATTTTCAAATAAATTTGGTATTTGTCTACACATATATTTTATTACAAAAGAATGTTAAATTAAAGAGCAAACCTCAACTTAAGCAAAATTATTTTGAACTTAAAAATCCGAGGTGATCTTTCTATGCCTTTTCACTGCTAGATGAAGCTGGAGTTCGAAGCAAAAGGGTGTTGTTGAGTATAATTTCAGTTATGCAACAGCCAGATTGTACTTTAGCTATTAAGTCTTCAAATTTAATTTTCTTGCCTTCTTTTAGAAAGTATCAATCGCTATAATTTATCACAAAAAATCCTTCTTAATTGAAGGAAAACCTCAGAGCTTAACGCCATTAAAAATTCAAATAATTATAAAATTAAAATAAAAAGTTCGAATAATTAAAATAAAATTGAGATTATTTTGCTTCTTATTAATATGAAAACAAAATGTGACAATAAAATCTAAAGAGTAGAAATAAATTCAATTGGAATGTCAATAACGAAGTTAAAACTATTCGAAACACAATCTGTAATACAGCTGACAATAAACATTTTTGCATTTGTTATAATAACAAATCCTAGACCATTTAATAAAATATTAAACAGGTGTAAGTAAAACAGAAATAAATTTAATCAAAATTAAAATTAATTTAAAATCAACAAATAAAAAGCCGTTTGTTTGCATTTCGTTAAAATGACATCGCTTATAAAATACAATTTAATGCATTTTAAAGCCAAAGAAAATAGTTCCTGCAATTTCACCAAATAAATAATTTGATTTCATAAATATTTTATTCTCGTAAAATTTCATAGATAAATAATTCGCAGACAATTAATAATACAGAATGAAATCATCGTTTTTAAAGAAAAATCTTTTCCGACTGTTTGTTGTAAATTAAATGACTATTAGCTGCATTTAATATTTCATAATATTAGAAAAAACATGAACTGCGTTATAAAAAACATGAATTTTAAAATTAACATAAATGACCAAATTCATTACTTAATTGCATTTGAGTTCGTATATATAAACACTAACGGCCATTAATACTGATAAAAAAAAAGTAGCAAAAAAAAAAATCAGAAAAGAAAAATGTACACAATTTTACAATAATTACTTTCAAATGGCAAGTTATTGCAATTCCGATGGTTGTAATTCAGAGCACTCCTGCCAATTCCAAGAAATAAATGAATAAACATTTAAAAATAACTGCCAAATGCAAAAAAGAAAGAAAAAACGGAAATACACATACTCCCTAAACGAAAGTTTTGTTAATGGAAGTCATAAATTTTGTGAAAAGAGAGAGAGAGAGAGAGAGAGTTATTCATTAAACAATATTTGTTTCCCACGCAGTAAAAGATTTTCTTTAAAACTTTACTTTTATTCTGGTATTGAAATGTGTTTCTCAGCGAAATACATAAAATTAATGAAACGGTATTGAAAATATCATCAATTAAGCTAAAGTCAATAGAAAATTATGGCCATTAGAGAATCTGTAAAGAAATCTTTGCCACGGACCGTTACAGTGAACAAATTTTTTATATATAAACCTGGCACACATTTCTTTTTGTCGTAAAACTTTCCGGCCGAGATCAGGGTTGGACTTTTGAGGTGCAACAGCATGACGTTCTGCTTACGGGGTATAGAGGCCTGGGAAAGCCTCGCCTTTGGTATGGCGGCCAAATCTTTAGATGAGGGAATGCCTATAAATTGTTTAGTAGGATTGCTTTCGAGAGACCTACTTGAGGGTCATATCAGTAACACGCGGTTTGGCGTCCCGGGTGACTCTATGGTAGAATCACCGCCATACATACATATGCGGTACATATGTGGCTGCAACGTAGTGGTTTGTGGTGTAGTAAATTTGTAGGCCCTTATCGGGGCTGCAAATGAGCTTCAGGTTCTGCTACCTATCAGCAGACAGTTCTACGAGGTTACTGGGAGAATGACAATAAGCAAGTTCAAATCTGAATGTTTGCGTGCCGACTTCGGGTCACTTGCTCTATCTACTACGCCTCTGCTGTGGAATGAGCGGAGTGCAGACGGAGCTAACCATTAGCAAGGGATATATTTATGATTCATTACAGTTGTGTATAGCAATTGCGACCTAGTATCGACATGCATGACGAGGCGTGATGGTGCGGCATGGCAGGTGATGACGCAAATAAAATTCACGTCTGTTGTACAACTACTCCTTCCCGGATTTAGGCTATGCCCTTGAGACGTAACACCTTTTATGTACTACTTTCGGGGTATAGAGGCGCAGAAGGGCCTCGGTTGGCTTAGTAACCAAACCTTCGGAGAAAGCCTACCTGGCATACCGTATGATCGCACTTCGAGCCCCAACCAAGTGTTACAACGGTATCACGGGGTTGGCATACTCTCGGAAAAATCCCTGCCGACTGTAGTTGAGATGCCTATTCGGCTGCAACATACCGGCTGTGATTTTGTAGCCCCTGACGCAAATAGGAATACTTGCAAATATGTGCTTTATGCGTTGCATGTGAGCTTCAGATGCTTTTGCCTACTAACAGATTATTCTGATTGCCTGAGGAGTGAGACTAGCTAGTATAACAACTGATATTTGCTTGTCGGTTTC
>BGZK01003143.1:0-31212 GCA_005406025.1 Eumeta japonica
GCAAATTGGTCTCATTCGACGCGTCTTGACGAGCTGGCTAACCGACGTGTCGAAAACCAGATTTTCTCGTGGCCCTTTTTGGTGAAAAATAAAACCGAAAATTACGTGGCCGCGAGGTCCTGGTTCAGACGTCCGGGAACGTGCGCCATATATCGGAAAGGGCGCTGACGACGAGTTCAACGCCGTATCCCGCTCATTTGTGACTTCCGGTTCCGCGCGCCTCGGAAAACCGGAAATTTGTGAGCGGCGATCTCTCCCGGGGAATATCTCGGAAACAAGATCGACGACCCCCGGGTTTTTAGGCGTTGATCGAAGCGCCCCATCGAGGAGAACAGGCGTACCGAAGCCGAAAATTTTCTCGTGGCCCGTTCCGGAGGAAATCGGGAAAACCCGAAACCACGTGGTCACGAGGTCCCGGTTCCCGGAGTCCCAGGACGACGCGCGACACGTCGGGTGATACGGGCGCCGAAGGTGAACCAGGTACTGTTTACCGCTCGCCTCTACGACTCATGGTTCCCGAGCGCGGGTCCAAAAACCCAAATAGGTGAGTGGCGATAGGTACCCGGGTGGATATTCCGGAAACGGGATCGGGGATAAAAGTGACACATAGATAAGTTTGTTCGCGCCCATTGGCGCTACGTGTGTGCCGTTTTTCCGAGCTCTCACGTGGCCCGTTCCCGAAAAAATTCGGGAAAACCAGAAACCGCGTGGCCACAAGGTTCCCGAAGGAGGGGACCTAGAGGGTCGGGAGACGGCTCAGATTGAGCGGCTGACGGTGGCGATACCGGCGGTATCTTCAAAATTAAAATCGGACAATAAATACGAATTTTATTATAGTTACAAACTTTATACAAATTCCATTATTATTATCATTATTTCCTATTTTCAATTTTAATTAATTATTTATTATCAGGAGCTGTAAAGAGTGATAAGATCGTGTTTGATTAAGTGTATGAATTTTGGTGGAACAAATATTTAAACCATTATTCATTATATCATTAATGGATTCCATGAGGCCCGTACTATAACAGTGCTAAAAAGGTCTATACTAGATATATATTTTATTGACTGTTTTTTTTTATTATTATTGAACCTTTTAGTTGCTAATTGTTGGATAATAATTGTTTTATAGATTGTATTGTTAATATCGATATTTGTTTTTATCATTACTTAATTATTTTAATTATTAAATTTGATTGTTTTGAATATTAATTATTTGCTATTTTATTATTTTAAATTTAAAGTTTATTTTATGTAGATATTAATGTGGATTAATAATTGTAAATCACTATTATACTTAATTGTTAAATCTAAATTCATGAATCTGTGTATTATTAAACAATCTTAAATATTGACATCAAATCTAAATTTGTTTATCATTTTATATTATATTGTTTAAAGATTGTCTTGTATATAATATTATTTTAAATACAAAACTTAAGACACTATTATAGATCAAACATATATAAACTGTTTTCACAGTTAATGAATTTTGAAGTATGTACAGTATAGGTGTTGTGAGGAATTCATTAATTTTAACATTGTATTATTTTGCATCTTGAGGGTAGAAATTTTCTTTCTTGTCTAGTGAAACAGAAAGTAATTGAGTAATTGAAGGTTTGATATTGAAATTATTTTGTTTCCCGCATTTTGACATATTTATTCTGCTTTGCAAAGAAAAGAAAGGAAAAGGGAAAATTGGATACTTTAGTTTTAATTTGTTTTTCTTTCACAATTACGTAATTAATTTTGTTATCATTGTTAATCATTAATTAATTTCATTACATTTTAAATTTATTTGTGTTAAATTTTAACGTAGTATTATTGGTTTTAATCTTACGGTATCTAATTCTAATTATTATTCATTTGATTTAAGTATTAATATTAATTTGAACGTTGATTTATTTTTTTTCTATTTTCATTTTACGTTATTAATATAACCGGCTTGTGGCTAAATTAATAATAAAGCATTCCTGTGTACTTGTTTGTCGAAGCATTGACCTTTGGTTTGACTTTAAATCCAAATTTTGCTGTTCTTCTGGGGCTAATTTGCGGAGTTAATAATTTTGTCCGTGGGGTTCCGTGCAAAACTCCCGCATTGAGGAACCTTTGTAATTTATTTGATTTTGGACATACTTTTGAGAAATAAATTTGTATTTAGGGTCATTTCAATCTTGATTTTAATTTAATCAAAATTTTCAATTTGGTGTTATTTTATATCTTATCTTAATTTTAATTTACTTTATTCTATTATTTGTTTTAACATAATTAAAATTTTAAATTGGTGATATTTTACATTTTGTCTTAATTTTAATTTGCTTTATTCAATTAAAATTTTATTTTGGTGTTATTTGCGTTTTATCCGAGTTTTAATTTATTTTATTCTATTTAATTTTTTAAACTGATTTGTTTTGACTTTATTGGATTGATTCTATTGCGTATTTAATTTTTGGATTTAAATTATTTTGTTTTGTTTTGAGTTCGGAGTAGGTCGGATTGATTATAATTAATTTGATTAGAATTCTTAAATTCGTTATATATTTAATTTAACCTTTCATTTTAATTTGGTTTATTTTATTTCACCTATATTATCTGAAATTATTTGGACCTATTTTGAATTAATTATATTCTCATATAAAGAACTATTTTAATTTGTTGTTTAAATTTGTGTTCTAAACCACTCTAAATATTGTAATTGATTAACATTTTTCTATTTTATTCTGGATATTATTGACCCATTGAGGAAATAACTGGGAGTTTCTAGAGCTCAGTAATCCGCGTCGATCAAGACCCGTCTCGAGGCGATCGGATCACGGGAAGGGACGGAAAAGTCAAAAGGGCCGCCAATTGAGCCGACGGCTTAAATTTGTCTCGACCCGTGAAAGGTGCTAGATCGCCTGGCCTGCCAGTGGGGAGGCCCCTAGAGCTGTTTTACTTTTATTTTACTCTTTTTTTTGATAGAATTGAAATTTTAGTGCATTATTTTATATTGACACTTTATTCTGTTGTTTGTTTTTTGTGTTATTTCTTTTACATTTACAATTTGACATATTTTCTTTTTGATTTTGATTTGATTTTTTGCTGTATACATTAATTTTAAGGATTTTACAATTTGACATTTACATTTTATTTTTCCTTTTGATATTTCATTCGTTTTTTTTGACATCTTAATTGTAGTTTATATTTTTACATTTTAATCTTTTATTTTACAATTTTATTGACATTTGACTAAGTCCTATAGTATAAGAATTTTAAATAGTAATCATTAAATCAATTTTGTCTCTTAATTTTATCTAGGGAGACGGGCCGCAGGTCAGTGCCCTATTGGGTTGTGTGTTGTTGTGCTGCTCTGTTGCGGTGTTTGATATAATTGAAATTTTAGTGTATTATTTTATATTGACATTTTTATTTTTTGTTGTTGTTTTATGTGTTATTCCCTATACATTTGCAATTTGACATATAATTCTATTTTAATCTTGATCTAATTTTGTTTACTATATACATTAATTTTAAGGATTTTACAATTTGACATTAAATTTATCGTTACTTTTACATTTTACTAATTGACATAAATAATTGTATCTATACTTCATTTTATCAAATTAAAAATTATTGTTTATCTTGTTGCAATCGACTATTTTGACAGTGATTTTGATTTTACACTTTATTCGTTTTAATACTTAACATTCTTGCAAATTTTTATAACTTAACGACGCCCCCGGGAACTGAGGAATTGTCTAGAGTCTCTAGGGTGCCAAATCGGGAGAGAATGTCTACAAGGCGGGTCGCGAAAGGGGCGTCTACGTCCAAGTCTGAGCGTGAGCCCAATGTCCCCAAGGGGGGGCCGAGGGTTGGGACGGTGGCAAAGAAAAAAATAGTATCACAAAAAATTATGACAACGCCACCTGTCCCCTGCACCCCCCCAGAAACAGCGGGCGATGGTGCGAAGAACTCACATGAGAAAAGGGCGCGGGGGACCGAAGACGTTCTGAACGACGGAACAGTCGCGGCGGAATTCCGCCGGCAAAACTGGTGGTAGAGGTGGAGTCGGCGGATGCCGCCGTGGCGGCGGCTAGAGAGTCGGACGTCGGAGTGTTCACCGCCCTGGAAGCGGTAGGAGACTTCGCCAGACGGGCGAGCCTCAAAGACGAAATAGGCCGCCCGTCTTGCCCGCGTCGGGGAGACCGACGCCAGTGGACCTGTCCGGGGTACCCGCGGCCAGAACCGCGAGACAGCCGATTCGTACGGCTGGACGCCCACCCTATAGGGAGGTTGGCGTCCAGTATCGGGACTCTGCCATGGAGGCGAGGAGCGAGCTCGAAGGTCTAAGAAATATTAGCCGCGATGTTAAAGAATCTGTAATCGGAAAATTGGCGGCGATCAGCGAGCTCGCCCTTCGCCTCGAGGAGTCCCGCTCGCTACGTCATGGAGCTGGAGCGGGAAAGAGCGAGAAGGGCAAGAGAAGCGGAGGCCGCGGAGAAACGCATTGCAAAGATCGCCAAGGAAAACCTGGACAGGATCCTACAGATAGAGAATAAGATAGACAAGATGGCAGGAGAGGTCTCCTCGACGAGGAATTTATTGGGACACTTTGACGTCCCGGAGAAACTGGAGGCAATACAGAAAACGCTGGAGGCGGGGACTGCCCGCGCGCACCTAACTACGCAGAGGTGGCGGCGAAGCCGAAACCCGTGGATGCCGCCCCCAAAAGGATTCCTGGCCCTGAAATTCGGACAGGAGCGGGGCACACGCTCATAATTTCCTCGCGCATCGAAAACCACACTGCGGAGCAGGTAGTCACCAAATTACGCAGTGTGGTTGACGCGAGGGAGATGGGCGTGGCCGCTGACCGACTCCGGAAGGCCAGGAACCAAAGGTAGTGGTGAGCTGCTCCTCAGCAGAAGACGCAAAAAAGATTGAGGAGCGGCTCAAGATGCGCGGGGCAGACTTAAGGGTCTCCAAACCCGAAAAAAGATTGCCAACAGTGGTTATCCGGGACGTCCTAAGGGTGAACACAGACGAGGACGTGGTGAGATCGCTCAGGACCCAAAACAAGCACATCACCGAGGGTCTCGATTGGGACAAGCAGAGGGCAAAGGTGTGCTATCGAAGGCGTGCACGAAATGACCTTGAGTGCCACCCGGTACTCGAGGTCACCCCCGAGCTGTATCAGAGACTCATGAAAGCCGGCTACGTATACGTGGGGCTACAGCGGCGCCCGGTCTGGGATCAGTCCCCCCTAGTGCAGTGCTCGCGCTGCTTGGGCTTCGGACACGGCAAGCAGTACTGCAAAGACGTGTCCGACAAGTGTGCCCACTGCGGGGGGGACCACATGGCTGCAAAATGCCAGACCCGGAGCGCGGGTGAGTTACCGCGCTGTATTAACTGCGTAAGGGCCGGCTGTAAGGATGCTGCACATGGAGCGTTTAGCTCGGAGTGCAGCATCCGTCATAAGTGGGAGGAAATAGCTCGGGCAAAAGTGGCGTATTGTTAGCCGCCGGCGCCCTGGATTCCCATGCCCGCACAGAACCGGCCGAGGGATCGTCCACGGAAGAAAACACTGACCACGTATCCCTGCGGTTTATTCAGTCCAACTTGCAGCGCAGTAAGCTCGCTACGTCTGAGCTGTTCGTTGAGGCTGATAGGCGGAAAATTGCGGTAGCCCTAGTCCAGGAACCCTATGTTGGGAGTATTGGCGAGGTGCGACGGTACCCAGGATGCAGAGTCGTCCAAAAGGCGACTCCGCGAAGGGGACCCGTCAAAGCCGCCATCATAGTCCTGGACAGTGGCGTGGACGTCGAGGAGGATCAGACCCTCATCGACGAAAACGTCACGGCTGCCGTGATTGTAGCCGGAAGCTGCAGGATTGGCGTTGTGTCGGTGTATTTCGAAGGGGACATGCCCATCGGCCCGTACCTCGATCGCGTGCGATACGTCTGCTCTAAACTCGGGACGGACAAAATAATCCTGGGGGGCGACGTCAACGCGTGGAGTGTATGGTGGGTAGTGAACATGACGATGCACGCGGGTGATCTCTGCGATTTCTTCGATACTGAGGGCTGCACGTCTTGAACGAGGCAATACGCCCACGTTCGAGGTGTATAGGGGGGACCGTCTCTTCAGGAGCGTGGTAGATGTGACTGCGTGCGGCTCCGCTCTACTGGATAGAGTGGAGGAATGGCAGGTGGTCCGAGATGTAACATCCTCGGACCATAACGCGGTCACGTTCGCCGTGCGAATGGGGAAGCGGTCCGGTCCTCGGCCCCCCACCGGTACACGGGTCTACAACACAGCAAAGGCTCGATGGTCCGAGTTCGCAGCAGCCATGGATGCTGCTCTCGCTGAACGGGCTCTGACCGTCGAGATGGTGGAATCTGTGGACTCGTGCGACCGACTCGATGGGATCGTGGAGGCTACACCGAATGCATCCGACAAGCATGCGAAATTGCTATCCCACCTAGAAACTCGAAGCGTAGACTGAAACTCCTGGTGGAGTCCCGAGTTAGAGGGGCCTAAAAAGGATGCGCGCACTAAGAAGCGGCGCATCCGAAACGCAGCCCCAAGCAGACGGGAGTACGTGGTCGAGGAATACGTGCAGACCAAAGGGGTTTACGCAAAGGTAGCGGCAGAGGCGCAGACCGCGAGCTGGAAGTGGTTTTGCTCTGCACAGGATGGGGAGAGCCTGTGGCATGGCATCTACAGGGTCATCAGGGAAACGGGAAAACCGGGAGGATATCCTACTTCAAACCGACTCGGGACTAGTATTAAGTCCGAACGAGTCGGCGACCCTCCTGGCGGAAACCTTCTTCCCTGATGACCGGTCGATACTGACTATCCGCATCACGCGGAAGTCAGAAGGCAAACCGACGGGGATGATCGTCCACCCGCAACTTCGGGGATCTGCCCGTGGACCCACCTTTACCGGGGCTGAGGTTAAAACGGTTTGCCCTTAAGGCGTTTCATCCTCGAAAGGCCCCGGGCATTGATGGGTTCACGTCGGACATATGCCAGGCTGCGATCTTCCGGGACCTGGGAGTGTTCCTAGCGATGGCAAATAAGTGCCTAGAGCTGGGATACTTTCCCCGGGCCTGGAAGGTGGCGACCATAAAGGTAATCCCGAAGCCGGGCAAGGACGATTATGCCCGTCCTAAGTCTTACCGGCCCATAGGCCTGCTCCCTGTGCTGGGCAAAACAGTGGAAAGGATGCTGGTCGGGCGCCTCCAATGGCACTTGATGCCGAAGCTGCAGGCGACGCAGTATGGCTTCATGCCGCAGCGCGGGACGGAGGATGCCCTTTATGATCTGATGACATACATCTACAAAGAGTTAAATCTCAAAAAGATTGTTTTAATGGTGTCATTGGACATAGAGGGCGCCTTCGATAACGCGTGGTGGCCGGCGTTGAAGGCCCAGCTGCTCGCTTATAATTGCCCGGTGAACCTCTTTGGCATGGTGAAGGGCTACCTTCGGGACCGAGAGGTGATAGTGCGATACGCTGGAGGGGAGTCCAGAAGGGAAACTTCCAAGGGTTGTATACAGGGCTCCATAGCCGGTCCAACCTTCTGGAATCTCATTCTGGACTCCTTACTCCGAGAACTCGGGGAACTCGGCGTATACGTTCAGGCGTTCGCGGATGATGTGGTCCTCATGTTCTCCGGGCAGTCGGCTTCGTCGATCGAGGAGGAGGCCAACCACGCTCTAGCTCGCGTGCACTGCTGGGGAGTCAGAAATAAGCTGAGGTTCGCGCCATCGAAAACAAATTCGATGGTGCTGACCAAAAAGCTGAAATATGACGACCCAGTGGTGCACATGAATGGCGAGCAGATCAGCTTGGTTGGCGAAATACGCCTCCTCGGTCTGACCATAGACAGGAAGCTGACGTTCATTCCTCATGTCGCCAAGGCTTGTAAAAAGGCTACAAATATTTATAAGGGCTTAGCCCGAGCGGCCAAGGCGACGTGGGGTCTGAGTCCGGAGGTCGTGAGGACCATATACATTACCGTGATCGAGCCAACCGTGCTGTACGCATCGTGCGCTTGGGCACCGGCGACAGGGAAGCTCGGCGTGCGCAAGATGCTCGACGCTGTCCAGCGCAGCGTCGCTCTTAAGGCGTGCCGGGCTCACCGCACAGTGTCCCTGCATTCCGCGCTGATCCTCTCGAGGCTGCTCCCTCTCGACATAAGGGTGAGGGAGGCGGCCTGGTTGTATGAGGTGAAGCGCGGAAAAGATTTAGGGGACACTTTTGTCGACCGGGAGCTCGAGAGACCCGTGTATTTCGGCGACTTGCTTCACCCTGCGCACGTGCCCGAGATCGGGTACGAGAGCGTCGAGGACCTCGACTCCCAGACGGTGGACCGTCTCGCGGTGGTCGGGCCGCAGATCTACACCGACGGAAGCCGTATTGAGGGCAAAGTCGGTGCGGCCCTGACCGAATGGCGGGACGGGGAGGAGACCTGGTACTCGACGCTCCGGCTCGATCCCTTCTGCACGGTCTTCCAGGCTGAGATGGTCGCGCTGCAAAGAGCGATACGGAGGGTGAAGAATGGTAAGGACGGGCTGGTCAACATCTTCAGCGACTCCAAGTCTTCTTTGGAGGTATTGACCGGCCCGAAGACCTATCACCCTCTGGCTCAAGAAGCTAGGCGCGACATCTCCGAGATCGTTGCGGAGGGCAGGGCCGTGCGCCTATTCTGGGTTAGAGCGCACGCCGGAATCGCGGGTAACGAGCGTGCAGACGAACTCGGCGCGCCGCCCTCACCAAAAGACGGCAGCGGACTATGATCAGTTTCCGCTGTCGTACGCTAAAAGGTGATCAGGGCGGCGAGCCTGGAAGAGTGGCAGCAACGATACGCCGAGGGAAGCACTGGTGAGATCACTGCGCTTCTTTCCCGAGTGGAAAAGCGTACAGGGTCCTTGGCGACACCGAAATGACGTCCCACATGGCGCAGACATTAACAGGTCATGGTGGGTTCGCGCAGTACCTGTTTAGGTTTAAGCTGCGGGACTCACCCCACTGCGCCTGCGACCCCGCCAAAATTCAGGATGTGCTGCACGTTCTCGAGGACTGTGATATGTTCCTTCGGGAGCGTGCGGCACTAGAAGCGGAAATTGGTGTCGCGGTCTCGAGGCGGCACTTCCCGGAGATTCTGGATGATGCCAGGAAAAAGAAAAAATTTTTTAAGTATTGTACAGTTTTAACGGAAAGATGCAATAAAATTAATAAGGCTACTTGAGGTAAAGTGAGGTATACATGAAAATGAAGTTAAAGTTTAAGGTGGAATGTGAATAAGCAGATGGTAGGGAAAATAAAACTGTATTTAAGAATAAGATTAACATAAGAGAAACATTGTAGTAGATATAAGATATAGATAAAGTACTGTTGTATAAACTGATTAACCAAAAAAAAAAAAAAAAAAAAAAGAAAGAAGTAAAAGAATAAAAGAATAATTAAAATATATATATACATAAAATAACAAAAACATAAAAAAAAAAAAGAAAAAAAAATAAATGATAATAAATATAAACCGAGTAATAAACTATTTTGACCCATCCCTACCATCCCTGAGAAAGCACGAAGTAAGCATGAGGTAAATCTAAGAAATAGTAAACAAGGCCTATCGTCAACCACCTGAAACAAAAAAAAACCTAACCTAACCTAACCTAACCTAACCTAACCTAACCTAACCCAACACTTGCCGACCGCCGCGCCGACAACAACGAAAACGCGAGCTCTGTATGTCAAAAATCGTGTTAAGTGGTAAAACATATCGAAACATAGTAAACGATATACCGTTAGATGCGCGTTTTTTCGTACTACGTAACTGTGTAATTTTCATAGAAATCGGCTGGAAAACAAAAATTTCAGAGCTAAAAATATTCTCGTAATTGTGACAGCTGACATTTCGAAATCAAAAAATGCAGTGAACAATAGTAAGTGATATATCATCGGATGCGCCTTTTTTTTCCCTACACAACAGTGAAAACCCTAACAAAATCGGCCTGGAAACAAATCTTCCAGAGCCGAAAACATTTTTGCAATAAGTGACAGTTGACATTTTGGAACAGTGAAACATTGTGAACAATAGTGAACAATATATCGTTGGATTCGCCTTTTTTTTCCCTACACAACAGTGAAAACCCTAACAAAATCGGCCTGGAAACAAATCTTCCAGAGCCGAAAACATTTTTGCAATAAGTGACAGTTGACATTTTGGAATAGTGAAACATTGTGAACAATAGTGAACAATATATCGTTGGATTCGCCTTTTTTTTCCCTACACAACAGTGAAAACCCTAACAAAATCGGCCTGGAAACAAATCTTCCAGAGCCGAAAACATTTCTGCAATAAGTGACAGTTGACATTTTGGAACAGTAAAACATTGTGAACAATAGTGAACAATATATCGTTGGATTCGCCTTTTTTTTCCCTACACAACAGTGAAAACCCTAACAAAATCGGCCTGGAAACAAATCTTCCAGAGCCGAAAACATCCATGCAAAAAGTGACAATTGACATCTGGTGACGTCATACTCAAAAGCAGTCGATGATCCCTTTGTTTTTTGTGGTCATCTGATTCATCCTTCCATGCTGCGTCGACGTGCATAAATCTAGATTTTTCTCGTGGCCCATTCCGCGGAAAATCTGGAAGACGCACAATTAAGGAGTCCTGACCAATCCCGAGGAGATATTCCGAAACGGGATTGGATAAATGACCATAATATAGATAAGTTTGTTAGGCCCAATACCCGGCACCTACTGCATTTAATCCGCGATCTCCTGGAATTCCCGTTCCCGAGAAAACTCCTTAAAACCGAAACCGCGTAACCACGAGGTCCTGGATCCCAAGATCGAAATAGAGAGCTTGACATACTATTCGCCTTGCATTCCCAAGGATTATAAATCGACACCTCAACCGTGATCTTGCGACCTCTGGTTCCCGAAAAACTTGGAAAAAACCATTTGCCGGGACTTGCTAGGACTTACTCCCGGCTATAGCACGGGAACGGGACAGTGCGTCAAATGTGCAAATAGATAAGTTTGTCGGCACACGCAACTACAACGTCCGTGCAGATTTTCAGAATTTTCCCGCTGTCCAATCACGAGAAAATTAAGAAAACTAACAGAGTGCCAAGGCCGAGCCGAAATTTGCCAAATTTGTGTCGAAACCCACCATTGGGCGGGGGCGTGCGAGGTATCATTCGGTGTGGGCTCTCGAGAGCTACAACCCCATATCCCGATTTTGATCCTGCGACCTCTGATCCCGACACAAACCGAAGAAAACAACATTCAATTTAGGCCTAATGCACACCGGATAGTGGCTGGATTGCTGTTTAACCTGTTAAATTAAAATCTTCTCCAAATTTACCAATATAATTTTATTTATTTAATTCATTCAAACTATAAAATTGTTAAATTTAAATTTAATAAAATTTTAATATTAATTTTATTTATAAAGATCCTATAAAATTGGCCTAATATTAATCCGGGTTGGAGACCTTATATAAATTGTAAATTAATTATTGTAAATTAATTAAATTTAACTGGATTAAACTGAATTGGGCCAATAATCTTAGTCCTAATCTTAGTCCCAATTTTCTATTTCTTGTTTATTACTGATATCATCGTTATTGATTTATTTATTTTATTTACTTATTAATTGCTACTGATTTAATTTAACACAACTAAATTAATAACTGCACACCGGATAATGGCTGGATTGCTGAAAATCCGACTTTAACCTGTCAAATTATAATCTTCTAAATTTACTAATATAAATTTATTTATTTAATTCATTCAAATTATAAAATTGTTAAATTTAATATAAATTTAAATATTAAATTTATTTATAAAAATCTTATAGAATTGGCCTAATATTAATCCGGATTGGAGACCATATATAAATTGTAAATTAATTATTATAAATTAATTAAATTTAACTGGATTATTATTATAAACTAATTAAATTTAACTGGATTAAACTGAATTGGGCCAATAATCTTAGTCCTAATCTTAGTCCCAAATTTTTTAACTGATTAAACTGAATTGGGCCAATAATCTTAGTCCCAATCTTAGTCCCAATTTTCTATTTCTTGTTTATTACTGATATCATTGTTATTGATTTATTTATTTTATTTACTTATTAATTGCTACTGATTTAATTTAACACAACTAAATTAATAACTGCACACCGGATAATGGCTGGATTGCTGAAAATCCGACTTTAACCTGTCAAATTAAAATCTTCTAAATTTACTAATATAAATTTATTTATTTAATTCATTCAAATTATAAAATTGTTAAATTTAATATAAATTTAAATATTAAATTTATTTATAAAAATCTTATAGAATTGGCCTAATATTAATCCGGATTGGAGACCATATATAAATTGTAAATTAATTATTATAAATTAATTAAATTTAACCGGATTATTATTATAAACTAATTAAATTTAACTGGATTAAACTGAATTTGGGCCAATAATCTTAGTCCTAATCTTAGTCCCAATTGTCTACCCCTATTTATTACTGATATCATCACTATTGATTTATTTTATTTAATTTATTCTATTTACTTACTAATTGCTACCGATTCAATTTAATTCAACCAAATTAATAACCAAATCAATTTAAATATTCAACAATTGAACTGTTTATCAACCCAACTACATATTATACCTTGCAATTATTTTAATTTGATCCTTGCAATTATTTAATTTGAATTGAATTTATTAAACCATATATATTGTAATTATTAATCTGTTATTAACTAATAAATTTAACTGGATTAAACTGAATAATAATTGTTTAAATTGTCACTATTTATTACTGATATCATACTATTGATTTAATTTAATTTATTCTATTTACTTACTAATTGCTACCGATTCAATTTAATTCAACCAAATTAATAACCAAATCAATTTAAATATTCAACAATTGAACTGTTTATCAACCCAACTACATATTATACCTATTATTTTAATTTGATCAATATTTAATTATTGAATTGAATCATTAATTTAAATTGTTAAATTTTATTAATTGTCACTAAATAATTATAATTATTACTGACTAATTAAATTATTTCTGATAAAATCGACCAACTAAATTAATTTAATGTATATAACTATCAATATTAAATTGAAAATTTAAAATTTACTAATTATTAATAATTATAATTATTACTGACCTCAAATCGACTAAACTAAATTAATGTATATAATTATCAATATCTAATTAAACTGTAAATTGTAAATTGTAATTTACTTTTAACTTGCTAACTAATTATTAATAATTATAATTAATTAGGATCTTATTATTGTATTGTCTTAATTAAATTATCCTGTAAATAGCACAATAGATAATAATCTAAATTATCAAACTGCTTTGTCTTACCTCATAACCACTGACTGATTAACCAATTAACTAATATTCCAGCTGTTACATTATATTGTACTGCCTGTTAATACCGACACTTAATTACATCCAATTACATTTCATCTCAGATCTTAGACTGCTAATCCCTTGAACGTGGGACTCGTTCGCACATACATAGATCATAATAAAATAGTAAACAACAAATAGCAAACATGAGCAGGAGAGTCACGGAGACCATGCCGCGCGGGACGAGGTGCCCCTTCAAAAGGGGCGCAGAGGCGGGTGGCAGGTCGGAAACTGGCGTCCTGGCAAAGGCAAGGCAGGAGCGGCGAAAAGCTCGCCAAACCAGCAACCCTGACCTTCCCTTGAAGCTGGAGAGGGCAGCATCGAGATGCCGAGGCAGACAGAGACACCGGAAGGTGCCTCCGTCGCGCCTGTAGGGTTTTGCGAAGCGGGTCAGTCCCTGCCAACCATCCCTCCGCCTTCACCAGCACTCGGCCGCCAATACAGTCGCCGGCCTGGTCGCAAGAGGGCTCCGCGAAACCGGGAGCCCACCGCCGCCAACCGGGCGGCGGTAAAATAACAGCCCTCACTAGGGAGGCGAGGGACGAGCTAGAAGCGTTGCGCAATATAAGCAGGGAGGTGAAAACCTCCGTCTGCGAAAATTGCAGCGCATCGCTGCGCTCGCCCTTAGCCTCGAAGAGTCTCGCCCCACCACATTCTGGAGGTGGAACGGGAGAAGACCAAGAGGGCTCGCGACCTTGAGGCGGCTGAGAAACGACTGCAAAAGACGACGGAGCACCACCTCGACAGATGTCTGAGGGTGGAAACCGCCGTCGCCAACATGGCGGCCGAGATCAAGAGGACGCAGGACGCCATAGACAGGATGGACATCCCCAACAAGTTGGAGGGGCTCCGCAAGACACTGGAGATCAAGCCGACGACCTATGCGGCGGCTGCGGCAAAGCCGAAACTGCAAGCGGCCGCGAAGCCGCAAGTTCCTGGCCCAAAGATCGCCGCTGCCCACACCCTTATCGTCTCGTCCCGATGCGCCAACCACACCAGTGACCAGGTGGTCAAAGCCATCAGGGAGGTGGTTGATGCAAGGGAAATGGGGTGGGGTGGATAGAGTGAGGAAAGCCAGGAACCAGAAGGTCGTCCTCACATGCGTGTCCGATGACGCTATCAAGCGCATCGAGACGCGCATTAAAACTAAATCTAAAGATCTCCGCGTCCAAACCGGAGCCATCGCTACCACTTATCATTATACGGGATGTCCTGAAGGTCAATTCCGACGCACAGATCGTTGAATCGCTGAAGAGGCAAAATGGGCACACCACCGAAGGTCTCGATTGGGAAAGGTCGAGGCGCGAGTCCGCTACCGCAGACGTGCGAAAACCCCTCGAGTGCCATCCGGTCCTCGAGGTGTCGCCCGCGCTATATACGCGTCTCATAAAACCGGCTACGTATGTGGTTGCAGCGGCGACCGGTTTGGGACCAGTCGCCTCTAGTGCAGTGCTCGCGCTGTCTTGGTTTCGGCCATAGTAAGAAATGGTGCCGAGAACAAAATGACAAGTGCGCGCACTGTGGAGGCGATCATACAGGTCCCACGTGTCCAGACCGCAAAGCTGCTCAACCCCAAAGTGCATAAACTGCACGAGAGCCGGCTGCGAGGACGTCGCCCATTCGGCACTTAGCCAAGAATGCGGCGTCCGCGCCAAATGGGACGCTATAGCGCGGACAAAGGTCGCGTACTGTTAGCGGCGGGCGCCTCGGCTGCCCAAAACCGTACTCACATGGCTGACGGCTTGTCGGTGGAAGTGAGGCTGACCACGCATCTCTGCGGTTCATTCAATCCAACCTGCAGCGGAGCAAGCTCGCTACGGCGGAGCTGCTGGTTGGAGCGAGCAGGCGCAAGATTGCAGTGGCACTAGTCCAGGAGCCCTACGTGGGCAATACTGGCGAGCTCAAGCGGTACCCGGCTGTAGGGTCATCCAACGGGTGGCCCCGCGTGCCGGACCCGTAAAAGCCGCCATCCTAATCCTGGACAGTGACGTGGACGTCGAGGAAGATCAAACACTCATCGACGAAAACGTCACTGCTGCTGTAGTCACGGCCGGGAACTGCAGAATTGGCGTCGTGTCGGTCTACTTCGAGTGCGACAAGCCGATCGGCCCATACCTCGACCGCGTGAAGTGGGTCTGCTCGAAGCTCGGGACGAACAAAATCATCCTGGGGCGACGTCAACGCATGGAGCGTGGTGGGCAGTGAGCGCGACGACGCGAGGGGAACAGAACTCTGCGACTTCCTCGACGTGGAGGGGTTACATGTACTCAACGAAGGGAATATCCCCACGTTCGAAGTATACAGGGGACCGTCTCTTGCGAAGTACGGTGGACGTGACGAGGCAGCCCGCTCTACTGGATAGAGCGGAGGAATGGCAAGTGGTCCGAGGAGTAACATCCTCGGACCATAACGCAGTCACGTTCAACGTACGCACCGGGGCGGTCCGGACCTGAACCTTCCGGGGCACACGAATCTACAACACAGCGAAGGCTCGGTGGTCGGAGTTCCTAACAGCGTTTGATAACGCGAAGGAAGAAAGGGCTCTGACTGCCGGGACGGTGGAGGTTGTAGACTCGTGTGACCGACTCGACGAGGTCGTGGATCTGTACACCGAATGCGTCAAGCACGCGTGCGACACTGCCATACCGCGAAAGCGCTCGATGCGAAGACCGAAGCTCCCTTGGTGGAGTCCCGAACTAGAGGGGAAAAGGGATGCGAACACCAAAAGCGTCGCATCCGAAACGCAGCCCCTAGCAGACGCCGGTATGTGGTCGAGGAATATGTGAGAGCCAAGGAGGTTTATGAACGGGCAGCAGCGGATGCCCAGACGACGAGCTGGAAACGGTTTTGCACCGCCCAGGACAGGGAGAGCGTATGGGATGGTATCTACAGGGTCATCAGGAACACTGGGAGAAACCGGGAGGATGTTTTACTTATCAACGACTCGGGCAGACGTGCAGCCCGAACGAGTCTGCCGTCCTCCTGGCGAATACCTTTTTCCTGATGACCGTGTCGACACGGATGGTCCGTACCACACGGAACTAAGAAGACGAACCGACGGAAGTATCCGCCCGCCGGAGGCTTCGGATATCTTGTCCGAGATGGACCCGCCTTCACTGGGGCTGAAGTGAAAATGGCCCTTAAGGCATTCAATCCCAAAAAGCCCCTGGGATTGACGGGTTCACTTCGGATATATGCCAGGCTGCCATCTTGCGGGACCTGGGATTGTTCCTAGCCATGGCGAACAAATGTTTGCAGCTGGGATACTTTCCCCGGCCTGGAAGGTAGCGACCATAAAGGTGATACCGAAGCCAGGTAAGGACGACTACCCCGTCCAAAGTCTTACCGTCCCATAGGCCTTCCCCGTAATGGGAAAACCGTGGAAAGGATGCTCGTCTGGCGCATCCAATGGCATATAATGCCGAAGCTGCAGACGCGGCAGTATGGTTTCATGCCACAGCGCGGGACGGAGGACTCTGTACGATCTGATGACACACATCCATAATGAGTTAAATCTCAAAAGAATTATTGTGATGGTGTCATTGGACATCGAGGGGGCCTTCGACAACGCGTGGTGGCCGGCTTTACGAAACCAACTGCTCGTCCACAAATGCCCAGTAAACCTCTACGGCATGGTAATGGGTTACCTGAGAGACCGGGAGGTGGTGGTCCGATACGCCGGAGGGGAGTCCAGGAGGATGACTTCGAAGGGTTGTATACAGGGCTCGATAGCCGGTCCAACCTTTGGAATCTCGTCCTGACTCCCTACTCCGCGAACTCGGGGACCTCGGTGTATACGTTCAGGCGTTCGCGGACGACGTGGTCCTGATGTTTTCCGGACAGTCAGCCTCAGCACTGGAGGCGGAGACCAACAGGGCACTAGCCCATGTGAGGGACTGGGGCGATCGAAACAAGTTGAGGTTTGCACCATCGAAAC
Organism: Eumeta japonica; assembly: GCA_005406025.1. Classification (NCBI taxonomy): domain Eukaryota; kingdom Metazoa; phylum Arthropoda; class Insecta; order Lepidoptera; family Psychidae; genus Eumeta; species Eumeta japonica. The sequence goes on from BGZK01003143.1 coordinate 17,385, forward strand.
CAACGCGATGGTGCTCACCAGAAAACTGAAGTTCGATGTCCCGGTCATTCGCATGGGCAACACAGAAATTGCCCTTGTTGACGAGATCCGCCTCCTAGGTCTTACAATAGACAAGGGTTGACTTTCATACCCCACGCCAAGGCGCAAAAGGGCTGCCAGCATTTATAAAGGCATAGCCAGGGCGGCCAAGGCTACCTGGGGTTGAGTCCGGAGATAGTCAGGACGATATACGTCGCCGCGATAGAGCCGATAGTCACGTACGCTTCGTGCGCTTGGGCCCCGGCAACTAAAAGCTCGGCGTGCGGAAAATGCTGGACGCGCTACAGCGCAGTGTAGCATTGAAAGCATGCCGAGCTTACAGAACGGTCTCCATTCCGCGCTGATCCTCGCGAGGTTGCTCCCCAGACATACGGGTGAGGGAAGCAGCCAGACTCTATGAGGTGAAGCGCGGAAGTGAATCGGGGACGTCTGTGCCGACCGGGAGCTCGAGAAGCCCGTGGACTTCCGCGAAATGCCGCATCCCGCGCACACCCCGAACTCGGGTTCGAGAGCGTTGAAGACCTGGATCCATCAACAGTCGACCGTCTCCATTGTCGGGCCGCACATATATACCGACGGCAGTAAGACCGAAGGTAAAGTAGGTGCGGCCCTGACAGAGTGGCGGGACGAAATGGAATCCGGGAACTCCACGTTCCGGCTCGAATCCTTCTGCACGGTATTCCAGGCAGAGATGTTCGCGCTGCACAGGGCGATAAAGAGGGTCAAGGAAGGCATCGGCTGGTCAACATCTTCAGCGACTCAAAGTCGTCGCTGCAGATGTTGACCGCCCCAAAACCTACAACCCTCTGGCCCATGCAGCGCGCAAGACATCAGGGATATCGTTGCGGAAGGCAGGAAGTGCGCCTATTCTGGGTGCGGGCACGCGGGAACCACGGGCAACGAGCGTGCTGATGAGCTCGCCAGGAACGCCGCCCTGAAAAGAAAACGGCAGCGGATTACGATCGCTATCCGCTGTCGTACGCCAAAAGGTGATCAGGGCGGCGAGCCTGGACGAGTGGCAACAGCGTTACACCGAGGGAGGCACTGGTGAAATAACCGCGCTTCTTTCCCCGAGTGGAAGGGGCGTATAGGGTCCTCTCGCGATTCACGATCACGCCCCGATAGCGCAAACCCTAACGGGACACGGCGGATTCGCTCAGTACCTGAACAGGTTTAAGCTGAAGGATTCGCCGTACTGCGCGTGCGCCCCGATAAGGTCCAAGATGTACTGCACGTTCTCGAAGAATGCCCAATCTTCGGGAGAGCGTGCAGAGACCGAGGCGGGCACCGGCGTCGTAGTCGCGAGGCATGGTTTTCCGGCTCTCCTTGACGACGAAACAAATAGAAAACATTTTTGGCGAGCGGGTCACGCGAAGGTGCAATAAAATGAACGGCTCTAATATGGCATACAATGAATAAAATAAACACAAATGGTGACTTAAACACGATAAATCGTGACATAAATAAACAGCCAATGGTTGGCGGAAGACAAAGACAAATAGTGCTAAATGTAATAAATATAAAAGGAAAATATGTGGAAAAAAAAAAAAAAAATAAAAAAAAAAAAAAATAAATAAAAAATAATAATAACCTAACCTAACCTAACCTAACCTAACCTAACCTAACCTAACCTAACCTAACCTAACCTAACCTAACCTAACCCAGTCACTTGCCGACCGCCGCGCCGACAACAACGAAAACGCGAGCTCTGTATGTCAAAAATCGTGTTAAGTGGTAAAACATATCGAAACATAGTAAACGATATACCGTTAGATGCGCGTTTTTTCGTACTACGTAACTGTGTAATTTTCATAGAAATCGGCTGGAAAACAAAAATTTCAGAGCTAAAAATATTCTCGTAATTGTGACAGCTGACATTTCGAAATCAAAAAATGCAGTGAACAATAGTAAGTGATATATCATCGGATGCGCCTTTTTTTTCATTACATAACAGTGAAAACCCTAACAAAATCGGCCTGGAAACAAATCTTCCAGAGCCGAAAACATTTTTGCAATAAGTGACAGTTGACATTTTGGAACAGTGAAACATTGTGAACAATAGTGAACAATATATCGTTGGATTCGCCTTTTTTTTCCCTACACAACAGTGAAAACCCTAACAAAATCGGCCTGGAAACAAATCTTCCAGAGCCGAAAACATTTCTGCAATAAGTGACAGTTGACATTTTGGAATAGTGAAACATTGTGAACAATAGTGAACAATATATCGTTGGATTCGCCTTTTTTTTCCCTACACAACAGTGAAAACCCTAACAAAATCGGCCTGGAAACAAATCTTCCAGAGCCGAAAACATTTCTGCAATAAGTGACAGTTGACATTTTGGAACAGTAAAACATTGTGAACAATAGTGAACAATATATCGTTGGATTCGCCTTTTTTTTCCCTACACAACAGTGAAAACCCTAACAAAATCGGCCTGGAAACAAATCTTCCAGAGCCGAAAACATTTCTGCAATAAGTGACAGTTGACATTTTGGAACAGTAAAACATTGTGAACAATAGTGAACAATACATCGTTGATTCGCCTTTTTTCCCTACACAACAGTGAAAACCCTAACAAAATCGGCCTGGAAACAAATCTTCCAGAGCCGAAAACATCCATGCAAAAGTGACAATTGACATCTGGTGACGTCATACTCAAAAGCAGTCGATGATCCCTTTGTTTTTGTGGTCATCTGATTCATCCTTCCATGCTGCGTCGACGTGCATAAATCTAGATTTTTCGTGGCCCATTCCGCGGAAAATCTGGAAGACGCACAATTAAGGTGAGTCCTGACCAATCCTGAGGAGATATTCCGGAAACGGGATTGGATAAATGACCATAATATAGATAAGTTTGTTAGGCCCAATACCCGGCACCTACTGCATTTAATCCGCGATCTCCTGGAATTCCCGTTCCCGAGAAAACTCTTAAAACCGAAACCGCGTAACCACGAGGTCCTGGATCCCAAGATCGAAATAGAGAGCTTGACATACTATTCGCCTTGCATTCCCAAGGATTATAAATCGACACCTCAATCGTGATCTTACCTCTGGTTCCCGAAAACTTGGAAAACCATTTGCCGGGACTTGCTAGGACTTACTCCCGGCTATAGCACGGGAACGGGACAGTGCGTCAAATGTGCAAATAGATAAGTTTGTCGGCACACGCAACTACAACGTCCGTGCAGATTTTCAGAATTTTCCCGCTGTCCAATCACGAGAAAATTAAGAAAACTAACAGAGTGCCAAGGCCGAGCCGAAATTTGCCAAATTTGTGTCGAAACCCACCATTGGGGGGGCGTGAGGTATCATTCGGTGTGGGCTCTCGAGAGCTACAACCCCATATCCCGATTTTGATCCTGCGACCTCTGATCCCGACACAAACCGAAGAAACAACATTCAATTTAGGCCTAATGCACACCGGATAGTGGCTGGATTGCTGTTTAACCTGTTAAATTAAAATCTCTAAATTTACCAATATAATTTTATTTATTTAATTCATTCAAACTATAAAATTGTTAAATTTAAATTTAATAAAATTTTAATATTAATTTTATTTATAAAGATCCTATAAAATTGGCCTAATATTAATCCGGGTTGGAGACCTTATATAAATTAAATTAATTATTGTAAATTAATTAAATTTAACTGGATTATTATTATAAACTAATTAAATTTAACTGATTAAACTGAAATAATAATCTTAGTCCCAATCTTAGTCCCAATTTTTTTAACTGGATTAAACTGAATTGGGCCAATAATCTTAGTCCAATCTTAGTCCCAATTTTCTATTTCTTGTTTATTACTGATATCATTATTGATTTATTTATTTTATTTACTTATTAATTGCTACTGATTTAATTTAACACAACTAAATTAATAACTGCACACCGGATAATGGCTGGATTGCTGAAAATCCGACTTTAACCTGTCAAATTAAAATCTTCTCTAAATTTACTAATATAAATTTATTTATTTAATTCATTCAAATTATAAAATTGTTAAATTTAATATAAATTTAAATATTAAATTTATTTATAAAAATCTTATAGAATTGGCCTAATATTAATCCGGATTGGAGACCATATATAAATTGTAAATTAATTATTATAAATTAATTAAATTTAACTGGATTATTATTATAAACTAATTAAATTTAACTGGATTAAACTGAATTTGGGCCAATAATCTTAGTCCTAATCTTAGTCCCAATTGTCTACCCTTATTTATTACTGATATCATCACTATTGATTTATTTTATTTAATTTATTCTATTTACTTACTAATTGCTACCGATTCAATTTAATTCAACCAAATTAATAACCAAATCAATTTAAATATTCAACAATTGAACTGTTTATCAACCCAACTACATATTATACCTTGCAATTATTTTAATTTGATCCTTGCAATTATTTAATTTGATTGAATTTCACCGAATCATTAATCTGCAAAACATAAATTGTTATTAAAATTGTTATTAAATTGTCACTAATTATTAATAATTATATATTACTGACTAATTAAATTATTTCTGATACCTCAAATCGACCAACTAAATTAATTTAATGTATATAACTATCAATATTTAATTAAATTGAAAATTTATTTTAAATTTACTAATTATTAATAATTATAATTATTACTGACCTCAAATCGACTAAACTAAATTAAGTTAATGTATATAATTATCAATATCTAATTAAACTGTAAATTGTAAATTGTAATTTACTTTAACTTGCTAACTAATTATTAATAATTATAATTAATTAGGATCTTATTATTGTATTGTCTTAATTAAATTATCCTGTAAATAGCACAATAGATAATAATCTAAATTATCAAACTGCTTTGTCTTACCTCATAACCACTGACTGATTAACCAATTAACTAATATTCCAGCTGTTACATTATATTGTACTGCCTGTTAATACCGACACTTAATTACATCCAATTACATTTCATCTCAGATCTTAGACTGCTAATCCCTTGTACGTGTGACTCGTTCGCACATACATAGATCATAATAAAATAGTAAAACAACAAAATAGCAAAATGAGCAGGAGAGTTACGGAGACCATGCCGCGCCGGGACGAGGTGCCCCTTCAAAGGGCGCAGAGGCGGGTGGCAGGTCGGAAACTGCGTCCTGGCAAAGGCAAGGCAGGGAGCGGCGAAAAAGCTCGCCAAACCAGCAACCCTGACCTTTCCCTTGGAAGCTGGAGAGGGCAGCATCGAGATGCCGAGGCAGACAGAGACACCGGAAGGTGCCTCCGTCGCGCCTGTAGGGGGTTTTGCGAAGCGGGTCAGTCCCTGCCAACCATCCCCCTCCGCCTTCACCAGCACTCGGCCGCCAATACAGTCGCCGGCCTCAAGGTCGCAAGAGGGCTCCGCGAAAACCGGGGAGCCCACCGCCGCCAACCGGGCGGCGGTAAAAATAACAGCCCTCACTAGGGAGGCGAGGGACGAGCTAGAAGCGTTGCGCAATATAAGCAGGGAGGTGAAAACCTCCGTCTGCGAAAAATTGCAGCGCATCGCTGCGCTCGCCCTTAGCCTCGAAGAGTCTCGCTCCCACCACATTCTGGAGGTGGAACGGGAGAAGACCAAGAGGGCTCGCGACCTTGAGGCGGCTGAGAAACGACTGCAAAAGACGACGGAGCACCACCTCGACAGATGTCTGAGGGTGGAAACCGCCGTCGCCAACATGGCGGCCGAGATCAAGAGGACGCAGGACGCCATAGACAGGATGGACATCCCCAACAAGTTGGAGGGGCTCCGCAAGACACTGGAGATCAAGCCGACGACCTATGCGGCGGCTGCGGCAAAGCCGAAACTGCAAGCGGCCGCGAAGCCGCAAGTTCCTGGCCCAAAGATCGCCGCTGCCCACACCCTTATCGTCTCGTCCCGATGCGCCAACCACACCAGTGACCAGGTGGTCAAAGCCATCAGGGAGGTGGTTGATGCAAGGGAAATGGGGTGGGGGTGGATAGAGTGAGGAAAGCCAGGAACCAGAAGGTCGTCCTCACATGCGTGTCCGATGACGCTATCAAGCGCATCGAGACGCGCATTAAAACTAAATCTAAAGATCTCCAAGTGTCCAAACCGGAGCCATCGCTACCACTTATCATTATACGGGATGTCCTGAAGGTCAATTCCGACGCACAGATCGTTGAATCGCTGAAGAGGCAAAATGGGCACACCACCGAAGGTCTCGATTGGGGAAAGGTCGAGGCGCGAGTCCGCTACCGCAGACGTGCGCGAAACCCCCGAGTGCCATCCGGTCCGAGGTGTCGCCCGCGCTATACGTCTCAAAAACCGGCTACGTGTATGGGGGTTGCAGCGGCGACCGGTTTGGGACCAGTCGCCTCCTGCAGTGCTCGCGCTGTCTTGGTTTCGGCCATAAGAAATGGTGCCGAGAACAAAATGACAAGTGCGCGCACTGTGGAGGCGATCATACAGGTCCCACGTGTCCAGACCGCAAAGCTGCTCAACCCCAAAGTGCATAAACTGCACGAGAGCCGGCTGCGAGGACGTCGCCCATTCGGCACTTAGCCAAGAATGCGGCGTCCGCGCCAAATGGGACGCTATAGCGCGGACAAAGGTCGCGTACTGTTAGCGGCGGGCGCCTCGGCTGCCCAAAACCGTACTCACATGGCTGACGGCTTGTCGGTGGAAGTGAGGCTGACCACGCATCTCTGCGGTTCATTCAATCCAACCTGCAGCGGAGCAAGCTCGCTACGGCGGAGCTGCTGGTTGGAGCGAGGCGCTAAGATTGCAGTGGCACTAGTCCAGGAGCCCCTACGGCAATACTGGCGAGCTCAAGCGGTACTCCGGCTGGGTCATCAACGGGTGGCCCCGCGTGCCGGACCCGTAAAACCGCCATCCTAATCCTGGACAGTGACGTGGACGTCGAGGAAGATCAAACACTCATCGACGAAAACGTCACTGCTGCTGTAGTCACGGCCGGGAACTGCAGAATTGGCGTCGTGTCGGTCTACTTCGAGTGCGACAAGCCGATCGGCCCATACCTCGACCGCGTGAAGTGGGTCTGCTCGAAGCTCGGACGAACAAAATCATCCTGGGGGCGACGTCAACGCATGGAGCGTGTGGTGGGGCAGTGAGCGCGACGACGCGAGGGAACAGAACTCTGCGACTTCCTCGACGTGGAGGGGTTACATGTACTCAACAGAGGGAATATCCCCACGTTCGAAGTATACAGGGGACCGTCTCTTGCGAAGTACGGTGGACGTGACGGCGTGCAGCTCCGCTCTACTGGATAGAGCGGAGGAATGGCAAGTGGTCCGAGGGTAACATCCTCGGACCATAACGCAATCACGTTCAACGTACGCACCGGGGCGGTCCGGACCTGAACCCTTCCAGGGCACACGAATCACAACACAGCGAAGGCTCGGTGGTCGGAGTTCCTAACAGCGTTTGATAACGCGAAGGAAGAAGGGCTCTGACTGCCGGGACGGTGGAGGTTGTAGACTCGTGTGACCGACTCTGAGTCGTGGATCTGTACACCGAATGCGTCAAGCACGCGTGCGACACTGCCATACCGCGAAAGCGCTCGATGCGAAGACCGAAGCTCCCTTGGTGGAGTCCCGAACTAGAGGGCTGAAAAGGGATGCGAACACCAAAAGCGTCGCATCAAACGCAGCCTAGCAGACGCCGGTATGGTCGAGGGTATGTGAGAGCCAAGGAGGTTTATGAACGGGCAGCAGCGGATGCCCAGACGACAGAGCTGGAAACGGTTTTGCACCGCCCAGGACAGGGAGCGTATGGGATGGTATCTACAGGGTCATCAGGAACTGGGAGAAACCGGGAGGATGTTTTACTTATCAACGACTCGGGGCAGACGTGCAGCCCGAACGAGTCTGCCGTCCTCCTGGCGAATACCTTTTTCCTGATGACCGTGTATCGGATGGTCCGTACCACACGGAACTAAGAAGACGAACCGACGGAAGTATCCGCCCGCCGGAGCTTCGGATATCTTGTCCGAGATGGACCCGCCTTTCACTGGGGCTGAAGTGAAAATGGCCCTTAAGGCATTCAATCCCAAAAAAGCCCTGGGATTGACGGGTTCACTTCGGATATATGCCAGGCTGCCATCTTGCGGGACCTGGGATTGTTCCTAGCCATGGCGAACAAATGTTTGCAGCTGGGATACTTTCCAGCCTGGAAGGTAGCACCACATAAGGTGATACCAGAAGCCAGGTAAGGACGACTACTCCAGTAAAGTCTTACCGTCCCATGGAAGCCTCCCCGTAATGGGAAAAACCGTGGAAGGATGCTCGTCTGGCGCATCCAATGGCATATAATGCCGAAGCTGCAGACGCGGCAGTATGGTTTCATGCCACAGCGCGGGACGGAGGACTCTATAACCTGATGACACATCCACTGTATGGGTTAAATCTCAAAAGTGCATTGGTGTCATTCATCGAGGGGCCTTCGACAACGCGTGGTGGCCAGCTTTGAAACCAACTGCCGTCCACAAATGCCCAGTAAACACCACAGCATGGTAATGGGTTACCTGAGAGAGAGGTGAGGGGTGGTCCGATACGCCGGAGGGGTCCAGGAGGATGACTGAAGGGTTGTATACAGGGCTCGAATAGCCGGTCCACCTTCTGGGATCTCTCCTACTCCCACCCGGCTCGGGGACCTCGGTGGCCACGTTCAGAGGCGTTCGCGGACGACGTGGTCCCTGATGTTTTCCGGACAGTCAGCCTCAGCACTGGAGGCGGAGACCAACAGGGCACTAGCCCATGTGGCATGAGGGGACTGGGGCGATCGAAACAAGTTGAGGTTTGCAGATAAGTTTTTGGACGTGCATTAGCTACGATTGGCAGAAAGTCTTTTTCCGTTACCAGCTCAGGAAATCGGAAAATTGACGGAAAGCCGAAAACCACGTGACCACGAGGTCCCAGATCCGAAGTCGCATCCAGGGCGCGACACATCAATCGGTCCGCGCCCTGAAGGGCATTAAAACGACACCTTAGCCGTGACCCTGTGACCTCGGGTCTCGCTAAAAATCGGGAAAAACCGAAATTTTGGGAGAACGCGGAAGTGCTTCCGGGCGAAACTCAGGTGCGGGATTAATTAAAAAAGTCGATATATAGATAAGTTTTTGGACAATTACATTGGCTACAATTGTGAGAATTCCTGGAATTTTCCCGTTACCGGCTTCCAAGAAAATCGGGAAAATTGACGGAAAGCCGAAAACCACGTGACCACGAGGTCCCAGATCCGGAAGTCGCATCCAGGAGCGCGACACATCAATCGGTCCGCGCCCTGAAGGGCATTAAAACGACACCTTAGCCGTGACCCTGTGACCTCGGGTCTCGCTAAAAATCGGGAAAAACCGAAATTTTGGGAGAACACGGAAGTGCTTTCGGGTGTGGCTCAGGGACAGGATGAACTAGAAAATTGACATATAGATAAGTTTTTGGACAATTACTCTAACTACGATTGTGAAGATTTTTGGAATTTTCCCATCATCGGTTTCCAAGAAATCGGGAAAATTGACGGCAAGTCGAAAACCACGTGACCACCGGGTCCCAGATCCGGAAGTGGCATCCAGGAGCGCGACACATCAATCGGCGCGCGCCCTAAAGTACATTAAAACGACACCTTGGCCGTGACCTTGTGACCTCGGGTCCCGCTAAAAATCGGAAAAAACTGAAATTTTGGAAAATAGCGGAAGTGTTTCCGGGCGCAACTCGGGTGCGGGATTAATTAAAAAGTTTACATATAGACAAGTTTTGGACAATTAAATTGGAATATTAATCTTGTTTTTACTGTTATCATTATTTAATTTTATTACATTTAGATATTTGTGTTTAATTTTAACGTAGTATTATTTGTTTTAATCTTTATGTATTTAACTCTAATTATTATTCATTCGTTTTAAGTATTGATATTGATTTGAATGTTAAAACTCTGAAAAAAAAAGAATTATTTTATTTCATCACAGTATTAATATAACCGGCTTGTGGCTACATTCTATTGCATAATTAACTTGCGGATTAATTATTTTTTGTTTTGTGTTCAGAGTAGGTCGGATTTGATTGTAAATTAATTTGATTAGAACTCTTAAATTTGTTATATATATAACTTAATCTTTCATTTTGATTTGGTTTATTTTATTTCACCTATAAAATCTGAAATTAATTGGACCTATTCTGAATTTATTGTATCCTCCTATAAAAATTTATTTTAAATTTGTGTCCTAAACCACTCTAGGTGTTGTAATTGATTTGATTTATTTTTAATTGAATTTGTTTTGACTACTAAATTGTTACATTTTCTTACTTTATTCTGGATATAATTGACCCATTGAGGAAATAACTCCGGGAGCCTATAGAGCTCAGTAATCCGCGTCGATCAAGACCCGTCTCGAGGCGATCGGACCACGGGAAGGGACGGAAAAATCAAAAGGGCCGCTAATTGAGCCGACGGCTTAATTTAGTCTCAACCCGGGAAAGGTGCTGGATCGCCTGGCCTGCCAGTGGGGAGGCCCCTAGAACTGTTTTACTTTTATTTTACTCTTTTTTTTGATAGAATTGAAATTTTAGTGTATTATTTTATATTGACACTTTATTCTGTTGTTTGTTTTTTGTGTTATTTCGTTTACGTTTACAATTTGACATATTTTCTATTTTGATTTTGATTGATTTTTGCTGTATACATTAATTTTAAGGATTTACAATTTGACATTTGCATTTTATTTTCCTTTCGATATTTCGTTTGTTTTGACATCTTAATTGTAGTTTATACTTTACATTTTAATGTTTTATTTTACAATTTTATTGAAATCTGATTAAGTCCTATAGTATAAGAATTTTAAATAGTAATCATTAAATCAATTTGTCTCTTAATTTTATCTAGGGAGACGGTCGCAGGTCAGTGCCCTATTGGGTTGTGTGTTGTTGTGCTGCTCTGTAGCGGTAATTGATATAATTAAAATTTTAGTGTATTATTTTATATTGACATTTTATTTTGTTGTTTGTGTTTTTTTTTTGTGTTTTTCCTTTACATCTGCAATTTGACATATTTTTTATTTTGATTTGATTTTTTGCTATATACATTAATTTTAAGGATTTTACAATTTGACATTAAATTTATCGTTACTTTTACATTTTACTAATTGACATAAATAATTGTATCTATACTTCATTTTATCAAATTAAAAATTGTTGTTTATCTTGTTGCAATCGACTATTTTGACAGTGATTTTGATTTTACACTTTATTCGTTTTAATACTTAACATTCTTGCAAATTTTTATAACTTAACGACGCCCCCAGGAACTGAGGAATTGTCTAGAGTCTCTAGGGTGCCAAATCGGGAGAGAATGTCTACAAGGCGGGTCGCGAAAGGGCGTCTACGTCCAAGTCTGAGCGTGAGCCCAATGTCCCTGGGGGGCCGAGGGGGACGGTGGCAAAGAAAAAATAGTATCACAAAAAATTATGACAACGCCACCTGTCCCCTGCACCCCAGAAACAGCGGGCGATGGTGCGAAGCACTCACATGAGAAAAAGGGCGCGGGGACCGAAGACGTTCTGAACGACGGAACAGTCGCGGCGGGGGCTCCGCCGGCAAAACTGGTGGTGAGGTGGAGTCGGCGGATGCCGCATGGCGGCGGCTGAAGTCGGACGTCGGGTGTTCACCGCCCTGGAAGCGGTAGGAGACTTCGCCAGACGGGCGAGCCTCAAAGACGAAATAGGCCGCCCGTCTTTTGCCCGCGTCGGGAGACCGACGCCAGTGGACCTGTCCGGGGTGCTCGCGGCCGAGAACCGCGAGACAGCCGATCCCGTACGGACGCCCACCTATAGGTTGGCGTCCAGTATCGGGACTCTTGCCATGGAGGCGAGGCAGGCTCGAAGGTCTAAGAAATATTAGCCGCGATGTTAAAGAATCTGTCGGAAAATTGGCGGCGATCAGCGAGCTCGCCCTTCGCCTCCCGCTCGGGCTACGTCATGGAGCTGGAGCGGGAAAGAGCGAGAAGGGCAAGAGAAGCGGGAGGCCGCGGAGAAACATTGCAAAAGATCATGAGAGAAACCTGGACAGGATCCTACAGATAGAGAATAAGATAGACAAGATGGCGGGAGAGGTCTCCTCGACGAGGAATTTATTGGGACACTGACGTCCCGGAGAAACTGGAGGCAATACAGAAAAACGCTGGAGGCGGGGACCGCTCCGCGCACCTAACACCAGAGGTGGCGGCGAAGCCGAAACCTGGATGCCGCCCCCAAAAGTTCCTGGCCTGAAATTCCGGACAGGAGCGGGCACACGCTCATAATTTCCTCGCGCATCGAACCACACTGCGGGAGCAGGTAGTCCTGAAATTACGCAGTGTGGTTGACGCGGGGAGATGGGCGTGGCCGTTGACCGACTCGAGGCCAGAAACCAAGGTAGTGGTGAGCTGCTCCTCAGCAGAAGACGCAAAAAGATTGAGAGCAGCTCAAGATGCGGGGGCAGACTTAAGGTCTCAAACCCGAAAAAGATTGCCAACAGTGTGGTTATCCAGGACGTCCCTAAGGGTACACAGACGAGACGTGGTGAGATCGCTCAGGACCCAAACAAAGCACATCGCCGAGGGTCTCGATTGGGACAAGCAGAGGGCAAGGTGTGCTATCGAGATGCACGAAATGACCTTGAGTGCCACCGGTGCTCGAGGTCACCCGAGCTATCAGAGGGCTCATGAAAGCCGGCTACGTATGCGTGGGGCTACAGCGGCGCCCGGTCTGGGATCAGTCCCCTGGTGCAGTGCTCGCGCTGCTTGGAGCTCCGGACACGGAAAGCGTTACTGCAAAGACGTGTCCGACAAGTGCCACTGCGGGGGGACCACATGGCTGCAAAATGCCAGACCCGGGCGCGGGGAGCCCCCGCGCTGTATTATGCGTAAGGGCCGGCTGTAAGGATGCTGCACATGGGCGTTTAGCCGGAGTGCAGCATCCGTCATAAATGGGAGGAAATAGCTCGGGCAAAAGTGGCGTATTGTTAGCCGCCGGCGCCTGGATTCCCATGCCGCACAGAACCGGCCGAGGGATCGTCCACGGAAAAAACACTGACCACGTATCCCTGCGGTTTATTCAGTCCAACTTGCAGCGCAGTAAGCTCGCTACGTCTGGCTGCTGCTCGTTGGGAGCTGATAGGCGGAAGAATTGCGGTAGCCCCTGGTCCAGGAACCCTATGTTGGGAATATTGGCGGGGCGGGTACCCAGGATGCAGAGTCGTCCAAAGACGGCTCCGCGGAGGGGACCCGTCAAAGCCGCCATCATAGTCCTGGACAGTGGCGTGGATCGAGGAGGATCAGACCCTCATCGACGAAAACGTCACAGCTGCCGTGATTGGTAGCCGGAACTGCAGGATTGGCGTTGTGTCGGTGTATTTCGAAGGGGACATGCCCATCGGCCCGTACCTCGATCGCGTGCGATACGTCTGCTCTAAACTCAGGACGGACAAAATAATCCTGGGGGCGACGTCAACGCGTGGGTGTGTGGTGGGGTAGTGAGCATGATGATGCACGCGGGGTGGATCTCTGCGATTTCTTCGATACTGAGGGCTGCGTCTTGAACGAGGGGCAATACGCGTTCGAGGTGTATAGGGGGACCGTCTCTTCCAGAATTGGTGGATGTGACTGCGGCTCCGCTCTACTGGATAGAGTGGAGGAATGGCAGGTGGTCCAGATGTAACATCCTCTCGGACCGCATGATTTGCCGTGCGAATGGGGAAACGGTCCTCCGCCGGTACGGGTCTACAATACAGCAAAGGCTCGATGGTCCGA
>BGZK01003144.1:0-31210 GCA_005406025.1 Eumeta japonica
TTGATTATGTTTGCATAACGAGGTTTAAAATGGTCAGGTGGCTTGGGCGAGGCGGTGTTGAGCGCGACGGCGTTGAGCCGCGACGTCTTGGTGAAGCACTTGTTCGTGCGCGAGGTGCCGCGCTCGGGCCCGCCCGACGCGCTGCTCGACAAGTACGGCCTGGCCGCGCCGCACGTGGTGGCCGCCGCGCGAGCCCTGCTCAAGCACTAGCCGCCGCCCGCGCCGCCGCCGGACGACCGACGACCGTGTTACTGTCCGTCTGTTACACTACACTATTATATATTCATATAATCACGCACAATTTCTAATTTAGGTACAATATAAAAAACAAAGTGTGACAGTTAATAGTAGACAAACTCATTGAATTAGGTCGGTAGGAGTAAGAAAAAGAAAATAAACTGCTATACTTACCACTGCAGAACTATTGTCAATATGAATAACCATTCAAATAGGAATGTTATGTTGATAAAAGTTGGGAAACAAGTTTGCAAACTAAACAAATCTAGTGTATTTAACATTAGTTTTAAGCAGGCAAAATATGTGATTATCAGATAAGTTATTACTTTTCATAGGGGTTTGGGGCGTCAATTTATATATTAAAATAATGGTTGCATGATTTATCATAAATATATAACTCACTAAGATCGTTGAGAACTTTCCATATATTTTATAGAGCTTTTACTTATATGTCATGTTAAGGGATGACCAGTGCCTTTATCAAATATTTATACATCTAGTTTAGAGTAAGTTCACAAGGGTTTAGACTGATGTTGTTAATTGTGCGGTACCCGCACGCTTGTGGGGTATTAAATCTTTCACAAAAATTTGTTGGAATTTGGAAAACGGAAGTGCTGAGGTGATATGTTTAATATAAAATATTTTTGGATCGGCGGTATGCTACATCGGTACATTCCTGTTGGATGCATTTTTTTCTTAATAATATTTTATTTTTACAATATATGTTTTTAAAGACTATTCAAGTTTTTCATTCCTAAAAGTTACCAACTTGGATTTCATTTCTTATGAAGTAATTTTTGTTCAATATAAGGTTTTGCACTCTCATGGAAAGAAAAAAAATAGTGATTCATAAATATGAGGTGGAAAATTGGCAAGAAACTTCTTCAGACCATTTTTTTTTTGTGTACAAGATGAATCTATTAAATAGATACCTAAACATTATTTAGCATCATTTAGCATAGAACTGAGATTTGAGACATTTTTTGAATTAGTCAATAACAACTGATTCAAAATACTAGTGACAAGTTTGAATAATTAAGCTTGTTACTACCATAGCAAATCGAGAACACAGAAAAAGAGATAATATTTGATATTACCCAAACATAATACCAAAAAACCAGATGACATTTTTTATGTAAAAAGTTAATTTCGAAAATCAGAAATTGATTACAATTAGCTGAGATTCTTGGACTTAAGTTGTTCGCACCGTTATTCCTTTTTTTTGTTCTGTCCGCTTTTTTTTCCTTATCACGCCTCTCCCTCTCGCTTACGACACATTCGCTGTAACGGACGCTTTCGTGTTCGATGTAATCGCTTTATAAATTGTAAGATGCGACAAGTGTTAATCTTGTATAAATAAAAATAAGTGCGCGAAAAACGGACTTTAGGAGGGCCCCAGACTACAGCCGCCAAAAAGCAGGCATCGTGACTTCTATATTTCTCTTATGCGCCTTCAATCACATACAGTCTGCTTCGCTCCCAACGGATCCCATACAAGTACGATCAAGAAACTGCGGGGCCCGTACATATGTACTTCTAATTTTACAATGTAACCTTAATTCTCTAATGCAGTATTCTGCACATCTAGCTCGCATGAGTCTAGAAATTGTTCAGTATGCATTCTCTTTGGGGTATCACCTCTGCCTACCATCTGACTCATCGTAAACTCTTACCGGCTCTATTACCATCTTTTGAACGACTCATGAATCAAAGCCAAAGTGCTTTGTCGTGTTACATGATTTATTGACAATAAGCGATCATGCATTTGAATGTACATCTAAATAGATTTCACTAGAACTGTAGAAAATCCATAATAGGAGTTAAAAATTGTTAGAATTGACATGTGTTAAATAATTTTCCCCAGTTTCATTTTTTCTAATGCAAAAGACAATATGTATTTATCAATCTATATACATAGATTTCTATATATATGTGTATATCTAAAATTCAACAATAAGTAAGAATTAGAGCAGGCAAGTGTAACACATATGGTGGTGAACATCTGTTGCCATATTAACACCATTTTAAAATAAGGCATTAATGCATGTCAAAACAGATTTAAACGACAGTTCTCGCTTGAACGGTGAAGAAAATATCGTAAAAACTCAAGGTTCACCAGAAACTTCAGCGATGGAATAAAGTTCTAACATACATTGGACAACGTGAAATACATATATATTAATACTCATTTTAAAGAACGAAAGAGGAAATCCATAGAAAAGTCAGAGTGACCCACATCGTTCCTGAAATCATAAATCGAAGCGACAATAGGCAGACCACATCGCTCTTAGAACGGATAACTGCTAGGGAAGAAGGTACTTGGGCGACCACAATCTGGACATCGCAACGTGATCCCGCCTTCCACTACGGCGGACTGACGAGCTGGGTAAAGTCGCAGGCCAGTTGATTGCAGGTGGTCTATGACCGTACGTCATGAAGTTTAGGGGGTCTATTTACAGCAGTAGACGTTGAGAGTTAAAACTAGAATTTAGGGTTTCTGTTAAATTAATTTTTAGAATGATTTGAAAAATTCCCAATTAACTTTACAATTTTAACTGATATGCAGGCATATAAATTTCATAAAAACAAAAAGTCGCTAACACATTAAAAAAATTAAAGCATTACCCAAATGTCCCGAGTCTTTAGTCTTTACATAAAACGAAAATTAAGCTTGCGTAACACATTACTTAATAATAATGCCCTCTATGGGCATACTTAAGCATACAACATAACGCACTAAACTTTACCGCTGTGAAGTTCATCAAGAAAATGTCGCAATGGCGAAAAACAAACGCGGCGGAGAAGGGTCGGGGAGCGTAATACCTGCGCAGTATATAATTCGCAGCTAATTCAAAACGGCAACTTTATGAAAATAACCGTAAACGTCGTATCATCTTGCACCACGACAATGCCAGTTCTAACTCGGCCAAACAGACAAATTTTTAAACGAGAAAAACGTAAAAACGTAGAACTTATAAGCAATTATGCATATAGTCCCGACCTGGCACCTTGTGATTTTTTTATTCCCAAAAATTAAGAACCAATTACGCGGTCGACGATTTTCACCAGAAGTAGCTGTCAGAGTATGAAAAGCATGTTACCGGGTCACCGGGGCGGAGTGGCATTAATGTTTTCGAAATTAATTTATACGTATAAAAAAGTGCATTAATGCTAACGGGGAATATATTGAGAAACAATAAATTCATTTATGACCATTCGTAATATTTTTTTTCTTATTCATTCCAGAAATTTTCAATCTACCCTAGGTATACCTATAGCATTTGTTTCCGACATCTTTAACTTATTTGTATTATTAAATCGATTATAATAATTATTACCCAAACTGACTGGATTCTAGAAATTGTTTTACTCATAGAAGCCTGTGCTAACGCCGAGTAATAGTCTATTTTTTTTGATACTGGCATTTGCCTGGTTTCGTTTTCGGTTTGAATTAGAATCATAACCCTTATCAGTATCGAATTTTTGGCAGGATGAGGAGTGAAATTGAGAGTTGGGATCGAAACCGAAATTGATAATAAATGGACCGCGGTCGGAGTCAAATGTTGTCCCGAGGTTAGAATCGAGGGCGTCATGGGGATCCGCGTCAGGAACGGTACCGGGCTCGGAGTAGAGAATGGAGAGGAGACTTACATTTACAGCAAGATCGGTCAATATAAGAGGTGACGGAATGCATATGTTGTCCGCGTGGGCGAAATTTAGGGTGGAAAGCCCATTTTATATCGAACAATCTCACTTTCCCGGTCCCGAGGTCCCGAACTTGGTCTATACTTTTAGTCTGAGACGTAGTCTTAACAAATGGTCTAATGGACAGACCGAAATGACATAGAGTACCTGACTGATTACGGGAACCTAAGGAATCCTAAAAAGTTTTTTAATAGTCATCGTGATAAATAAACATACCAAAAACCAGTATAAAAACGTTTATTTGCTTTTGTACTTTCGTTATAAAACAGTTACTTTACAACAATCTGTATCTAGTGACTAGAACGACCCCATCAACGCCGGCGCACGGCGCGGTTAGGGGCCAGTCGGACTGTTCTTTAATATATATTTCAAATTAATTATATTAAACTTTTATTGTGTTTTGTGATTTATATGTCTCTACTAGGAGGCGATCCAGAAAAATCAAAAATTATCGCCAAAGTTTTCCTAGTCGATGTGCTAGAATCAGAAAATAGTGTCAGAATAGAGAAACTAAAACTCAGGAATATAAAGTCGAGATTGTCAATAAGGACTCTTTTTCTTTCAATTTTTGATATCGTAAAGGAATATACTTTATTAAATTACCTTATCGTATACTATTTACAGTAATCGTAACCGGGTGACTAGTTCTGTTAGTGTTGTCAATAAATTATAATACTATAATATTGTCACAAACTCCGTCCAAATAATTGCGCGTCACGGAGTCCATACTTAAATGCAAACGTGTCTCTGGGCACGGGCGGGGCAGGCCCGTCCCGCCCACGCCATATGTCCATCACAGATAGGGCGCACCGGGCTCCTGCGAGAGGACGCGGTCAGGTCCAGTCGGGGGGCCGCGGGTGCGCCGCGGCCGGCGCCGCGGGCGCGCGCTCGTGCAATTCGCCCGGCAAGTAGTCTTTCCAGCTTCGGAACAGGTACCGTGTAAACTTACGCAGCTGTCGAAACTTACAATAAGTGGCGCCCTCCGCCGACTGCAGCTGCTGTGTCTGAATCAAAAAACCCTTTTCTTTGAACGTGCGCTCGAGGCGCTCGCGCTGCAGCGATTTACGAGAGCGCCGCTTGCGTCGGGCCTCGCCGTCGTCTGCGCCGCGAGCCGCCTCCGGCCCCGGCGCCGCCTCGGCCGCCGGCGCGGCGGGCGCGGTCGACTCGGCGGGGGAGGGGCGGCGCTGCGGGCCTTCGGGCGACTTGCCCTTGCCGGATGCACCGCTGTAGTAGCGAAAGTTTCCGCCCGCGTCTACCGACAGCATCTTTTTCTCTTGTAGGGAAGGTTTCGAACCACCCGTGAACTTAAATTTGCAGATGCTGACTTCGGCCGTCGGCGTTGCTGCGTTGCTGCGCGTCGGCACCGGCGGTATGAAGATGGCCGAACGTTTCCTTTTGGCGGGGCCGCGCGCCTCCGTGGCCGTAGCGCTGCCCGTTCCCACATCCGATTGCGGGGATGAACGCTTGACGCCACCGGGTTCGGCATCCTCCATGCGTGTGAGCAAACTCGGATCGAGCAATTCCGATATCTGTTTAAGTACCAGTTTCGTGCCCACATCGTCCGGAGAAGCGGCGGGTGCGACCGGCCGAGAGGCGTCGTCGTCGCCGCAGTTGCCGACGGAAGAAGTGCGGGCCGCCGCCGCCAGCCGCTGGTAGTACAGCAGTTGCGTGTGCAGTGCCAACGGATGCATATACACACCGGCGCTCGGCCAATACACGTAACCGGGCGCGACACTGTGATCGCCGTCTGCGCCGGGCGAGCGGCGCGCCGGCTCGGAAAGTGCGGGCGAGGTGCGCGGCGAGCTTGTGTCCGGCGAGCCGCTCCCTACGGACGGTGATGGAAGATTGGTGTTCCTTTGAATGACAGAGATGGCGTTCGGCTGTTCGAGCTCGGCAGCGGCGGGAAGCTGCGCTTCGCCGAGTTTGTACTTTGTTCGGATGCGCAAGTCGTGCAAATCTCGTATGCACAGATTCAAAGGTTCGTCGTCTGCGGGCGGGCGACGACGCTTTCGCTCCAGAAGACTGGAGATGATACGATTCTGGAGGTCGGCGCGCGCCGCGTGGGCGCCGGCGGCGGGCGGACCGGCCGCGGGCGCGGAGGGTGGGCGCAGGGGGGCGTCGGACTGCGGTTGGCCCGGGACCACGGTGCCATAATTTTCATAAATGAGATGACATATGTCGGCCTTCTTGGGCTTGCGACCTCGCCGCGGTTTGGCATGGTTGAGCGTTATTTCACCCATGTAAGGCAAGTCGTCGTAAGTAACAGCTTTGGCGCGGGTCGCGGAGGCGGTGGACGCGGCGGGCGCGACCGCGGACTTCCTACGGCGATCGCCGTCGGCGCGGGCCGTCACGTCGCCGCTGTCGTCGGAGCGCTGTGACCACGTAACGCAGTCGTTTCCTGACGCTTCATGCGACGAGGGCGAGGGCGGAAGACCCGAAGCGTGCGCGAGCCGGCGCGGCGGGGCGGGCGCGGGCTCGGGACGCCGCCGCGCCGCCTGAGCGCGCTGTAGCGACTGTTCATAGTGGTCTAGATACTCTTGCGGCAGGGCCTGATGGTGAAATTTAAGTTTCCACCTATTCTTTTGGCGGCTGCGGGCGTGCTTGGGCCGCGGGGTGCTCACCGCCGCTTCTTTAGAATCGCGCGTGCTCACCGCCAGCAACTGTTGTCGCAACAGTTCTTTATTTTGTGGTGGTGAATTTCTGAAAATTTAATGGTATTTGTCATCATATATCCTTATTGTTTCTGTTCTTACTCAATAATTACATTTCATGGACGATGGAATTCACACCTATTGTTCGCGATGGTATCGGCGGGCGGCGACGGGTGCGCGGGCGCGGGCGGCGCGAGACAGACGTCGGCGCACGCCCGACGCATCACTTCTGAAACAATGAAATATATGCATTATGCAGAGTGTCCACTTTTCCACGTGTAGTTCATCATTTGTAGTAACCGCATATACCCTATCGTTTATTCTAATGATTATTTATGATTATTACATTAGAAATCACAATTTTGCGCAGACTAGATCTAAGGCAATTATATCAAACTTTTTTCAAGAAATAGATTATGATTTTCTTGACCCATTCCTCGTCTCCGATCATTCATATTCGAGAAGGAAGCTACAAAATGCGCCTTAAAATCTCATAGCCATATATAGCGGGTACAACTGCGCGCCGGTCGCTCACGCGCACGCGCCGCGGCGTGTGCTCGGCCCCACTCACAGGTCCGTTCATAGATGAATATGAATATGAGTCCGTTCTGCCCGGACGCCCCTCGTGGAGACATCGTCGATTTCGTTCCACCCCGTCCGTGTACTAAGACAATAATCATATGGTAAAGAATATTTTTTATATATCAAATGCAAATATTCGGTTTTCGGTGGTCCCATAAATAAAATAACACTGCATGCCGTCAGCTACATGCGAGCCGGAACATCGATGAACATGATCTTTAGTTTTAACATATTTTTAAGTTATTTCTGCGTTTCACAACCTCCAGTTTTATTTTAATATTGTAATAAATTTTGACTACATACTTATTAAATGAAAAAGAAGTACCCCTCATTACGAAATCTATAAACTATAAATCATATTTGAAACTTGGAAAGGTAAACTCTTATATCGGTTTTTGGCAGACAACCGTCTAAGAAGGATTTCTGGAAATTAATGCTTTGTGGGAATGAAATGCTGGTTCAAAGTTTATAGGTAAATTGTTCATTTTTAATACATTTTTAACTTTTTTTTTTATGGAAAATTAGTCTTAAAATATAAGGATATCAATATTTACATTTTTGTTGAGTATTAAGATATTTTGAAATTAGTTATATATAATATTATACTATACTATTGATCATTCCATATTGTATAATTCTCATTGTTTTTGGATAATTTAATGTGCTATGTGGTGACTATAATAATTAAAAAGGTAGATGAACATTTATTCGACGATCCTGAAATATATTAAGTGATATAAAAAGCTTTATCTAAGCTTACAGTTAACTGTCAATTTAAAGTTTCGGACAGAATCAACTATTGAAATGACTAAAATTAAGAATAAAGCAGTTGGAAAGTAATTCCCATATTTTTGAAATTAAAAAGTTGAACATTCGAATATATGATTTAGATTATAGAAATTCATAACGCTTATTTCAGCTATTTTAGAAAATCAACCTTTAAATGCATAGCTTCAGGGCGAAATTAGAAAATATTTTAAGTTAGGAAAAGATAAACTCGTATTCGAACTCGCATACACTGAAAAATTAAAAATATGGTAGATTTTACGAAAGAAGCTTCTAAATTATGTTTTTATCGGCGTAAGATTAGGGTAGGAATTGTAACCAGGAACGAAATCGAAACAAGTGCCGAGATGGCGACCGTAAACAAGGTTACAATCAGAACCGCGAATTGTGATCGTTGGACATGGGACCTACATCGGGTTAAACTTATATCGGATACACTTTATGTCCATGTGAATGAAGTCGAGGGCATATCTACACATATATTTGTAGGTGACGACTAATGTCTGTTCGGTGGTATTTTAAAATTGAACTGATGATTATTGTTCGTCTTTATCCAGGTCAACATCCCGGTTAATTTATCGGTTTCTTACAAGTATTAAATGTGTATCAGCATTTTAAATATTTACAGGTTATCGAATATTCGTTCAGAGATATATGAATTATCTTGTTTGTGTTCGGTTTTATTCACTGACTCGTTTTTAACGGGCGTGTGGTGCGTAAAGACGTATGGACTGCAGTGCGCGACAGGAAATCTGAAACGTTTCGTGATGCGAGCGACGCGTCGGCAGAGACCCACACAATAGAAACGTGTTGTGCAAGAGGGTGACGGCGCATGCGCACTGGCGCGAAACGCGAGCCAGCCAAAAATACACGTGCGCACGCGCCGACCGCGGCAGAAAGCGCGGGCGCATTCGTAAGGCTACGGGCCGCCGGGACGGCTTGGCCGCATCAGGCGATTTGTATTACATAAGGGAATATGGGTCGACATGGCGTTTACACCTACACGCACTTCACCGGGGCCGTGACTGAGAAATGAAAAGGTAATAGGGGACTGATTGAGAAAAGAAAATAAGTTACTTATTTTATACTTATTCGAATATTTTTAATTTTGAAGTCAAAACGATCGCACGCCCCGGCGGTGGGGCGCGGCCGCGCGCCCGCGCGGGTTATGTCTTATAGGGCTATCTCGACCACAAATTAATAATCATATTTTTATTACTTTGGAAAATCACATGTACCTAATATATTTTAGAATGTATGTTGATGCCGACATTCGGGACTTTTCCACACCAAGCATCTTAATTCTCTGATAGTCTGACAAGTTAGTCGTGGCACACGATATGGCGGCAAATTTAAAAATCTTTGAGCTGTTAATCCTTAGCATAGTTTGAAAACACCAATTTGATACTTTGTTTTATTTAAAGAAACCGAGAGCACAGTCAATCGCACGTCACACTGGACAGTGGCGTACCTTGTTTCGTTGTGTTAAGAGCGATGTTAGAACAAATGTGCGTATACTAGAGGATTAAGGATTAAGGTCTAGAGAAAACAGTCATCAACCTTTAAACCACACAAAGACTCGTCAATATAAACGACTTGTACCGTAGGGCTCTTCTGGAAGGGTAAAAAAATCAGATGTTCCGTTATAAGCTGTGCATGGGCACTCCATGAAAAATGTCTGGAACAACTATTTAAATTACATAACACTTCGCTTGACAGATTCGCTATCTTGCCGTATAGCGGATTTGAAATAAGTCGCATGCACGACTCGCTTGTACAACCCTAACTCCAAAATTAGTCCTAGGTTATTTTACAATCAAAATTATTTTACGCTCTTATGTACAATATGGAGGTTTTACCGAAACCAATTGGATACCAAATGGAGGTTTTTACTGTAACCAATTAGGTACAAAATGGAGGTTTTACCGAAACCAATTGGATACCAAATGGAGGTTTTTACTGTAACCAATTAGGTACAAAATGGAGGTTTTACCGAAACTAATTGGGTTCGTTTTTCCTTTACTGCTCTTGAAATGTTCAAGAGTAACAAAAGAAAAACGTAAAAAGTTCATAATTTTCAAATATATTCTGTGGATGGAATTCTCTTATTACATTAATAAAAACAACCTTTTTTTTTTTTCAGATAATATCTAAGAAATTGTAATATTGTAAAGGTCGGTATTCCCGGCCTATAGTATGTATGTAGTATTGCATTCTAAAATCGACTTCAGAAACAATCGTTTCAATCCAAAATTCATCGCGAGCGAAACACGCAACGATAGGCGGGAACGGCAAATTTAGATTATTTTGATTAAAGGGCCGTAGAGAGGGAGTTGAGGAAAGTCGAGAGGACCTGCGGAGAATTTTTCTCTTCGAAGAAGTCTCAAATTTTACAATTAACGTATATTGAGACTTGAACTTAAGTTCATACAATTTAATACTAAGGAAAACGTCTCGCCAATCCGGGAGCACAGCCTTCCGCAATATTACTTTGGCTCGAAAGTCTTCGTCGTCGATTCCTTCACGCTGTTGCGATGCCGGTCGGGGCGCGTTACGGCGTCTTAGTGCTTTAATTCAATTTAATTTGATTTAAACACATTGGCCATTTCTCTCGTCGTCACACCGTCTGATTCAAAAGAAACGCGCCGACCTTCCGGTCACCTCCGCTAACCGGACGGGCCGCAGCGTGGATCTTATGCGCTCGAGGAGAATGGTGGGGATGATTTGCGCATGCGATAGTCGTACGTAAATCGTTAGCACTAGGTGCTGAAATCGATTTTCAAAAAAATTAAGCAATCACAAGCCGGTAAATGACACCTCGCATGCCGCCTCGTTTCATTCCGCAAAACGGAATCAAATAACCTTTCTTTTAAACTTCGCCGCAGTCGGTTAAAATGACTAGTGCATATTGACTGTCAACATTCGAGCTTCGCGTCGCGTCCTCTACACAAAAAGTACAGAGCACCAGTAATATAACTATCACATTTCTCGATGAATGCGCGTAGTACAAACGCCCAGAGAGAAATTCTGATTAAACTCACTCATTTACCAACGCAGAGCCGACACCATTAAAGTCGGAATACGTTGCAATTATAGTATGCTATATAAGCGATTCCTTATCGTTACCGAGACGAGCAATCGGTGGAGATTTTCAGAAATTTAGGTATGGAGAAAATTTGGAATCTCGTCATTCAAGAAGTTGAAAGTATAATAAATGGTATTTGACGTCGCTGCGATTAGAAATTAGAGAACAACGTTTTAATTCTTTTAGCAAAATCAATTTTAATGAGGATCAAACGGGGGATGTAAAGTAATGTTTGTACTTTGGGATAGGTGAAGTCGGGAACACTCGCAGTCCATTCACGCTCTGTGTTACGCTTGGTTAAGACGTTTTCTGAAAACAGTTGAAATGTAGATATAAAAGGAACGCAAGAAATGTTCTATGAAAATCTTAAGAATTTAAAACCGCAGACATGATTATTCAGTTGGGTACCGATTCAGCCTTAGTGAAATTTCAATCCATGAAATATTAAAATGATTGGTAAAGTGATTTTTTCTTTTGTTTTAAAAAGATGCCCGAGTTGGTGTAAATGGTGTTTAACGTATTTCTTTATATAATGTAATATTTATATGAAAAAAATATATAAATTTAATTGTAAAACTCTATTAGTGTAATTTTTTAAATTTTCTAAGCAAATGGATCAAAAGTCAGGTGAGAAGGGACTTAAAATTAACGATTTAGAAGCTAATAAATACAAAATAGATACCTGAGAGAAAAATCATTCAACAAGTTTCAGTGCATTTTTAAATACCATGCAATGACACCCAAAAAACGCAGTGCACGAATAAAAAAATATCTCCCATTTTCATACGATTATGGAATAAACCGATAATTGTTTTTTGTAATCAATTTACAAAATTACTTTGCGATTCGTATAAGGCACCTGTCAGTTCACTTCTTTTTGTTTTAAGCGAAAATTATTGAACCGATCAGCCTTGAATATCACTTAAATGTAGAGCGTATCTAGATTTGGACAAAATAAGCTATATATAATACCGAAATGTTCGCCTCTATTTTTTTCTCAATTTAAATTTCGTACAGTCGTTGTAGGACGTCTGATTATAATTTAGACTGCGTGTCATCGCCACTACCGAGCGCGTGACCCGCAGCGGCACCGGGTCGGAGCCCAGAAGAGATGAACCGGTATTTGAGCCGCGTTCAGAGCAGCATCAGTCGGACTGACGTCGTTATCGGGCCCGGGACGACGCCGAAAACAACCGTGAGCCGCGCCTTAGGGTGAGATGGATACTAGATAGGAAGGCATATATGTCTTATATGTACATACGAACGGAGAAAAGGAAGACTTGCAAGGGTAATGACGAACGGCACAGCACGCGGTGAAATGCGCAAGCGCGGCGGCTGCAAACGTTACAAAGACTGGAGTGACGGTACCGATAATATGTAATTTAGTCGTTTTATGCATCAAAATATGATCGATAGGTGAGCGGCGGAGTACAGAATTAGCGCGCAGCACGAGGCGGCCGCGCCCGCGTCTCGCCCACAGCCCGCGCGCTCGCCGCAGCCGCGCCGACTAGACGCGAATGCATTCCGCGCACAATTGCAATGGGCTCCTGTGACGATCAGACGTCCGCGGAATATGGACGGGCCACGTGAGCGCTACACCCGCGAACGTTGCGAAGATAGAGTATGAAGAATTCGTAAACGGCCGTAGATAAGCACACAGACAGACATCACGGTGAATCATCCAACAATCGACGAATACCTTCATCTCGCTTGACGGTGTTCGGTGAACTCGTGTACCTGCGTTTTATGGCCTATAAAAGCACTTCTTATTGCGTAATCAACGTTAAACTTATTAAAAGCTGTATGACATATTTTCATTCTAAAATTTGTCGGTTCTGCTATACTTCGTAAGTTTATCGAACAAACCTTAAATACATAACGATCTACAACCTAGTAAACATGTTCGTCGCAGTGAAATCGTGTAGTAATAATGATGTTTATAATATAGGGTTTTTCCTTTATTTAATTTAAAGAAGCTCCTAAAGTTAGTATTTTGATACGTTTCGGTCGTCGACAATCGCTTTCAGAGCCGGGGTGAGGTCGGCGACTTTTCGGTTCGTACGGACATTGATATCAGTTTAAGTTTAAAAATTATTGAACAATCGATTTCATAAGAATATTTTTCATTAACATTATAAGCATGGTAAGTGCGAGCACAATGCTATTGTTCTTGTTATTCTTGGACCTCATGAATTGGAGGGATTGTCTCGAAATTAGGAATAGGTACTAAAGGATGCTAAAAACAAGATATATCATATTATGAATCAGAACCACGAATAAAGCATCTTTCATGTACTAAATATATCTAAACGTGAGGATTTTACTTGAATTGTGAATAACTAATAAGAATTAACGATGTATCTAACCGATAAACTGTCACTTGTATCCACATAAAAATGGTATTTGTTTAGTTTAACCTGAATGCTGTGTATTTTATTATTATTAATTAAAGGAGTTTTGATGCTGTTAAATATGGCGGACTCACATAACGATTACAGTTGCCGATCTAAATAGTGTATGACGTATAGTCAGAAAAAGATAGTTGTTAAATCGTTCACATTTACCCAAACGTAAATTACGTCTTCGCGTGCGCTGGAATTCTCTCGTGATGCTGACTAACTCTCATTGATAACGCGCGTGCAACGTTACAAGGTAGGCGAACAGAGACATTACAGTGTCGAGCGGCGAGGTTGCGTGCGCGGGCGCGCGGCCAACTCGGCCAGTGGGCGCCCCCTCCCGCGCCCCGCGCCCCGTGCTCCGCCCCTCTTTAGGGCGATCGCTGGAGAATAGCGGACTCGGCTACTACGAAACGGAGAGGATTGAATAACGAGTCGCCGTCTCGAGCCCAAAGCGAAAACTGCAGTCTGATTTTTGATTAGAAGTCGCCGTTATACAGTTCCTACATCGATGTTTCCCGTACGGAACAGGCGACGGCGCGGGCGCGGGCGCTCGCACGATTCCAGTTAAATTAAGTCATTCCAGCGGTCGAAAAACCTTTCACGGAATCGAAACTATTTGACTATTTTAGCGCCCTCGCGACAAAATGAAGTCTCACTCCTTTTAGAGACGAGTCCAAAACTTGGGACCGAGTCGGGCTCGGCGGCGCCACGAGAACGGCCCGCGTCGGTAGCGACGACCGGCCGCTCGAGCCGACGGCGCAGCGCCGGCGGCCGCCGCGACCCCCGAGTTCAGTAACTGAGAAACACCACAGGACGTGCGAATAACACACCGCCGCGGACGAGCCGACGGAATAACATTGAACGAGTATGAGCCGGCGCCGTTTGCGGCGAGCGGCGCGCCCCTAATATGTCGGCGTGAAAATTGCACTTATAGGTGTTAAATGAGAAGCCGGAGAGGCGACCGCCGGCGGGGCCGGGGGCGAGGGGCCGTCGTGACAGGAAGGGCCGATCGAGCGAACGAGATGCGGCTGGTTAAAATATTAGTTTTGGTCTATAATGAACGAATTACATGTCAATATTTAAAAAAAAATGGCCAAGAGCGAGTCGGACTGACGCACCGAAACTTCCGTACCACCACATAATATATATAAGAAATAATATTATAATTAAATAATCTATTTTTTCTTTCATTCCATTCGGAATCCTTAACCTGACATTTAATTTGGGCAGTTTTTGTTTGTTATTTTATTTCCGAGTTTGCACTATAGTTCTACCCAGTTTGCGCCTTGTAAGAATAACCGTTTATAGAATAAAGAAAAATTTTAAAACACAAAGCTTGTGTGGGTATTCCCCTTAATTTTTTCCTTTTAGTTTTTAGGGTTCCGATCCAAAATGGCAAAAACGAAACCCTTATAGTTTAGTCATGCCCGCCCTTCCGTCCGTATGTCACAGCCATTTTATTCAAAAACAATAACTATATTCATGAAATTTATAGCATAGGTATCTTGTATAAGCCGCTACTTAGTTTGGTGGTTAAATAACAAAAATAAATATTTCCAGGGGTGGCACTCCAAACATGATGTAATAAAAACTGAAAAAACTGTTTTTCAGCAAACATCAACATGTGGCACATATTTCTACAGTTCTCCTTAAAATACTTTAATGTTTCTAAGCAATTTTTTTTGATTACACGAATAATTTTGGAAATAACCGCTCCGAAAGTTGCAGAAATTGTCCCCCCTTTTTTGTCTAAATTTTATGTCTAAAAATATGAAAAAATATCAACCAAACTAAGTAGCGTCTTGTATAAGCCGCTACTTAGTTTGGTGGTTAAATAACAAAAATAAATATTTCCAGGGGTGGCACTCCATACATGATGTAATAAAAACTGAAAAAACTGTTTTTCAGCAAACATCAACATGTGGCACATATTTCTACAGTTCTCCTTAAAATACTTTAATGTTTCTAAGCAATTTTTTTGATTACACGAATAATTTTGGAAATAACCGCTCCGAAAGTTGCAGAAATTGTCCCCCCTTTTTTGTCTAAATTTTATGTCTAAAAATATGAAAAAATATCAACCAAACTAAGTAGCGTCTTGTATAAGGCGCTACTTAGTTTGGTTGTTGAATAACAAAAATAAATATTTATGGGGGGGGGGCTCTCCTTACATGTAACAGAAGCTGAAAAAATATTATTTCTGAAAACATCTATGAATTTATATATTTCGACAGTTCTTTTAAAAACACTAAGATTTCTAAATAATTTTTCGATAAGGGAAATAATTACGGAAATAATTGCTCCGAAAGTAGCAGAAATTGTGTCATTCCCTTGTATTTTTTAAACCGTTAGCCCAAAAAATATTGAAAAAAATTTGGTTGCCTGTAAAGTCGGTATACGGGCGAAAGTTTTACGTGACAACGACTTTGAATGGTAAAATCATTTTAATGTGAATATTCATTCGTATAGTAGGAAGAAGGATGAAATAATAGTAACAATTTAAAACATTTATTTATACAAAGAATTATATTTAAAACATTAATTTATACAAAGAATCTCGCACTGAATTTCATATTAACAAAATTTTATTTTTACCTTTACACATACATACGTATTTATATACAAATATACATACAATAACTTGCAATACATTTGCAAGCTATGCACTAATTCTAGTGCTGCGCGCGGCAGACCGATCATAGTTGAGTGGGAGAGAGACGCAAGGCATTCGGCGGGCCTCTCTCTCGTTCGGTGACTCATCGTTACGTTACCGAGCGTTACACTTTTTCATAAGTGACTCCCAGCCGCAACCTAATTTAAGACGTTGTCACGTCAAAAAATAACGAAGGTAACGCTTAATAATTACTTTAAACAAAAATTATTTTGAACATGGTTGGATATACTACTTTTGAGTTATTGCCGAAAAACTGTACTTCTCAACAAAAGGACGCCATGAATATACGCTCTTTTGCTGACGCACTTTAATTTACACTAATTTAATAGTAATAGTCGACATACCTATTTGTTTTTCTAGTTATAGGTGACCAAAGTGCTTATAACTATTCTGTGCGGGAAACGTGGAAAAAGTGTAACAACGAACTTTTTTCATCTGTAGTGCATTTCTTTGTGATAATGGCTTCTGGCTTCTGAACCCTTTAATGAGCATGGTCCGACATGCTCTTGACCAGTGTTTTTTGTATGATTCATTGGAATTTTGTGATAAAACACGTTTTTCTATGAAAAAAATAACTGCCTACTAATTTTTAAACCATACAGCCCTTTAAAACAATGTGTCCGAAGCAACAACGATGACGCTAAAAGCTTATTGAAAATGGTTGGATTATGTATAAACCCATTTCATACAAGTTGGAGATCGTGGTGTTGGGCTGTCCGGACCCCGGGGGTGCCGCTCCGGAAGCGCCGTTTGTTTGTGTGAGCAGCCGAGCTGCTGCTGCGCGCGGTGATGCAGTGAGACTTGCGCAAGTGCTGGTCGTCCGCGTGACGTCATCGCCGCCCGCGTCGCCCCGCGCACGTCTTCGCGAATCGGTTAATATTATAGCTATGACTCGTGCACGTCTCGTTTATTAATTTCCGTTCCTAAAATAGGCAAATTTCGTGTGTCATCCGAGTTAATTTATTTTTACCTTATTTACATATTTATCCCAATAAGGCAAATAAACAAACACACGAAATGGTTTTTCGATACTGACTAGATAGATGGCAGATCTTCGCAACGAAATAATAACTACGCTATATTTTTAAAATAATTTAAATATATTTTTAAGAGTTTCGAAGAAATGTTCGCCCGCGACACGGGCCGCGTCGAAACGCTCATGCGCAACTGTGGTGGACGGGTCGCGGGAGGAGCGCGTGCGGCCACCCAAGACGCCGAGAATGCCTAGAGCTACTAGAAGAAACAAACTAATGTAAGGATTTAGATAACATCGACTTAAATTTTATCACCTGGATATATATAAAAATTTTAAAGCGCACGCGACTATCAGGTAACTTAAACATAATAACATAATACACAATACGATAACAATGAACTAACACCGTGATGTCCCGGTGCGCAGGCACGCGCCGCGCCGCGCACCCTGACACCGACTTGCGGCTGACACCGTCTAACAGTGATCGCCTTGACGCAGACGAAATGAGACCGCCCCTCGGCTGCGCCGCACACCCCCTGACCTCGTGTCCTTGCGCTCTGGCGCAGTTTCTATCCCATCCTTGATGCGCTCGTTCACTCCCGAACTCTCGTCCTCAACCCTTAACCGCAAACAGAGTTGATTGTACTTAGCTAAACGAAGTATATTGAATCAGATATATTCAGATATATCTAAATTTGATGGACACTTAGATCATAAACCATACAAGTAGTGAGGCTCGGAGGCAGAGGCGTAATCTGTTTGTTTTTGCTGACTGATCTCGCGACAAGTTTTTTGGATCCACCTGTATATTATCCAAATCATTCTCGTGATCAGCTGTCACCGTCACAACCTTATTATTTTATTCATTTTAGTAAGTTTTTTAATTATGATTACTGTTACTTTTTATTTGAGCGCATTTACATTGCAAACGAAAATAAACAACTATTATATATATTTTTTATAAAACAAAAACAAAATAAATATAATATTGAAATATCATTTTAAAATGATATTCGCTCTAACGCGCATGATCTTCAGATTATCCATAATTGGGTAAAGATGAACACATAGGTGTAGCGAAATCAAAGCCACGCCAAGTTGTCGGCGCAACGAATACTGCGTTAAGAGTCAGCGACCGTTGTACATTCCCCGTAATCATCTCGCAAGATCACATCACAGTATAACTAACATTAAGAAGGAACTATTTTTTTTTTGGCTTTTCCAATTGTGGTAAATTTTGGGCACGTAACGCGTTTCGTGTTAAAAAAATATGCATTTTTCGCTCTGTCTACAGCACGTATAATGAAAGATGATACTATGAAATTGCAATACATATACATAAATATAAAAACATTTTCCTTTTTTCATTTAAAAATTGAGAGCAATATGTAAGTAGAGTAATCGTTAAAGCAACAATTACAATAGAGGTTGGGATGAGGATCGGAAACAAAACAACGACAAGAGTTAAAACTCAGTTGTGATTTTGAAAAATCAGTACGGATACATGTGCTGACATCTACTCAAGAAATCCACCCAATTTCTTACTCATCACAAAAAGCTCAAAGGACCAGAACCATGTGAAAGGCTCTTTAGTTTCGTAGTAGAGATGAAAAACAATTAATTTGTATGTCATCAAAGTGAAAGTTAAGCATATCGGAACTTATATAAGACAAAACAAAACTGGCCAAGAGCATGTCGCATCATGCTCATTATAGGGTTCCGATGCCATTATTAGAAAGAATTACGATACAGATGAAAAAAGTACATTGTTAACCTTTTTCAATGTTTCCCACACAGAATAGTTATAAGTTACACGCTCTTTAGTCGCCTATAACTATAAAAACAAGTAGGTATGTCGATTATTACTATTAAACTAGTGTAAAGTACAGTGTGTCAGCAAAAGGGCGTATCTTCATGACGCTTACATCCTTTTGTGGAGAAGTACAGTTTTTCGGCAGTAACTCAAAAACAGTATATCCGCTCATGTTCAAAATAAATTTCTTTGTATTTGTATTTATTAAGCTTCACCTTTCTTATTTTTTTCATATTTTTGGACATACAGTTGATAAAATAGAGGAAGGGACACATTTTCTACTACTTCGCAGCAATTATTTTCAAAATTATTCATGTAATCAGAAAAATTGCTTAGACATTTAAAATTTTCTTAAAAGAACTGTTAAAATACGTGCCACTCCTTGATCTTTGCTGAAATTTTTTTTTCAGTTTTCGTTACATGCATGGTGTGTCCTCCCTAGAAATATTTAATTTTGTTATTTAACCACTAAACTAAGTAGCAGTTTATACAAGACATCTGCACTATAGATTTCATCAATATACGTTTTGTAGTTATTGAATGAAATGCCTGTGACATACGGACGGATGGACATGACAAAACTATGCGGGTTCAGTTTTTGCTATTTTGGCTCGTAATCCTAAAAACACATTTTTGCCACATAATAGATGATAATACCTCGTGTGAAAGGCCATCTCTATACGCGGACTAGAAGTCGGGTCACAGAAAAGCGAACGTACTCAGTGGTCGGACGTCGAGCGAGGAGCACTTCACTTCGTTCGTTGTCTGATTACGCTGAGCATTGAAAAGCAATGTAGAAACTTCGACAAAACAAGTGATGATATGTACCAAGAACGGTGCAACTCGCAGCGCGGGCGCTCTCCGCGCGGGCCCACATTCCGCTTTCTCGTACCAAATCATCGCCCGGACGATCATATGGCAATACGAAATCCCAAAGGTATTCGCGCGCCGGCGCGGCGGCGTGTCGCGGCCGCGTCGGCGCCTACGCACCGCTTTAAAGGCTTCGTACCTCCGAATGGGACATATTTATCTTATTGGTTACAAAAATACGCCTTGTCGTGCTCGTATATGTACATCATAACCGGCGCTCGGAGCGGACCGCGGTAGGCGGCCGACGTGACGGTCCGTTTTATGTCAATTTAACTCGAACTGGTTAGTTATTACGATTGGTCAGTTTTTAGGGTTCCGTACGTCTGAAGGACGACGATTAAAACCCGAGCTCTGTAATACCTTTCTGCGCCCGTATTTGTTGTATTTATCGTTCGGAATTGTTTTTAAGAGCGTTCCAGAGGCACAGTATAGAAAAATGTTGATTTGCAAATTTTCGCTAGTCAATATTTCCACATAAAGTTATTAATTAGAAATGCACGGTTTAGCACCCGTATGAATTTTATTAATCACAAAATTGCTATGCAAAATTTTACAAAGTAATATTAAAAACATTAAATAATAAATTTTAATTTGCATATAATTGCGATAGAAAAGTGGCTAAAATACAAATTCATTTTATTTTCATATTTAAGCACATATTACTTACGTACCCATTTACTTAAATATGTATTTGCACAATATATACATCGGTTTATGACGTTATGCAGACAAAGCAATGCCTGTATTTTTATATTGTTATAGTTTTCATTGTATCACAAAAAAATCTTTTATTACAATACCCGTTTTTTTTTGAGTTGTGGTTTTGGTACACAAGAGTTAAAAACTTTGAGGTAGTGTCCTTATTTTTTTTTTTAATTAATGGGAAGCAAAATTAGTGCGAGCCGATGAAATCGTGCTAATCGTGCATGCCTTGTCTTAATGTCACACTTAACGTTAAAAAATTAATTCCTATCTTATCCTCGAAATTCGAATCTTAAAAACGGCTTTTGTCACCGGATGTTATCCCCGGGCCGAATTAAAACTAGCTACGTCAAACACTTTTGGAGAAAATTCTGATTGACCGTCGAGTAATCTTTGCTTCACCTTCTAAATGATCCTGTAGCGGATCCGTTTTGGTAGGAAACGCTGATAAGGTGGTCTAAGGTGGTATAAGGTGGTCAGACGCACCGAATTCATTTTGTTGAGTAGTAATTTAAAATATGAGTAACAATCACCATACAATACGGTTAACCCGACCGCACTTCCTGTCTTATACCGTAGACTAATGCTATATCTAAACTTTTCTCATCATAATTATTTCATAGTCATTTCGTGTGGCGAATTTGAATTCCAAGTCCCAATTACTTGTTTGATCCCAATTTATACATGATTAGTTGAGATAGCGATATTATCGGTACGAGACACATCTTCGATACGATCAAGGTTGTTTAACAAAGTTTTCATTTATTGCGTTGTACTTCGTAAGTGCTCACGTCTTACTTATGTTATTTTCTATAGCGTTTTAAATAAGAAAAAGCAAGCACACAGCTGTTTTAATCGACAGTACGCAATCCGTCACAGCTGCACCCGGGCGCTGCGCAGCGGGCCGAGGGCGCCGGCGGGCGCGCCGCTGGGCGCCGCACCATCCTCGCCAGCTCACATTTTCACACTTCGTCACTTATTACATCGATTCACTCATAAATCACTGACAGCCTCGAAGGCGACGCTGGTGTGTACCTCCGGCGTCGGGCAGCATGAGTTCCATGCGGGGGGCGGGGCGGGCGCGGCGCGGGCGCAGGCGGTGCGGTGCGCGGCGACGCTCGGAGTGGCGCCGGCGGCGGCGGCTCGCGCTCGTCTAAATACAGACAACGCGGCCCGCACCAAAATCGCTCGAATTACTTTCCGTTTCCATACGGCCTATATTTAGAGGGCGTTCGTAACAGAAATAAATTGTTTTTACGTGTTTTTTTCGAGTATTAGACGGGAATAGAGGGCGTTTTCGCGCATTGGGGCGATGCCAGAATGCGCGCGCGACGCCGCGCCCGCTCCGCGCTTCCCGCTCCCCCGAGAAACCCGAGATTCATGCCATATTTGGCAACCGCGACGCATCCCCACGCATTTGGATACATATTCGGATCCGTACCGCCCTCCGCGCCGCCGCCGCAGCGCGCGCCCGCCCGCGCCGACGCCCGCCGCCCGCCCGTGTACGTCTTTCAGAACTTTCATCGGTTTCTCGGACAGATAGCAAGAAATTTGTTTTGTATGTAAACGATCCTTACGTAATACTCTCATACGCACGAATAAATATCCCCATTGAATATTTAATCGGAACTTCTCTTGCAGTCGCAGACGAAGTCCCACCCGCGATCGGCGGCCCGAAATCGAGTACGGCTCGGTTCGACCCGCGCGAGAACCCTCCGCGCACCCGGACGCCGCGGGCGCGCCGCGGGCGGTGACGAATTCGTGGTTGCGGTGCGCGGCCGAAATAATCCTAAGCGGCTCGTAAATAAGCCGGCGCGGCCGTGCCTTATTAGCGACCGCCGCTTTGGGAATGTCCATTACCCGGCGATACTTTCCTTTATACAGCCATCGGGTGTGGGCTCTCCCACGCGCCGCCTGCGCGCGCGCCGCGGCCGCGCTGCGCTTTAATTACGCGTACGCGGCCCGCGACGCCCGACTACGACTGGAAAACTGATCAGGCCTCGCACCGCCTCTGAATTCGATCGACACCGATGAACTCTTCAAAAACACGAAACGAAAGGCCCTTCGTCCTCTCCCTGCCCGACTACGGCGAGGTCGTACACGAGTGCGCAGACTCGAATCGAAGGAATGGGTAAATCACTTAAACCTAAAAAATAAGCATCGTACAAAATAAAAACAGGTGCATTCAAATTTACAAACCGAAGGTCGTGTGCAATGATGTAGTTTATTATGCAAATAATATAAACTTCCACTTATATGTTTTAGAGGTTGGTGCAGTCTTTGCTTTCATCGTTTGCGTAAATTTACCGTTCATTTCATGCGATCTCGTCGATTTCGGGTACTTAGAATTTAATATTTATACAAGCACATTAGATCTACGTAAGCTCTCGCCGGCCCTTCCATTAATTACATACCGGCTCGATGAAGGTTGGTAAAAAAGGGCAGTAAAAGGCGATGACGCGAGACAAATTTTAATGTTCGACAGCGCGCACGCGTACAATCCCACGCCGGTCGTTTCCAGGACCACCCCCCGCAGCACCGCCGTAGCGCTCAATTTTTCGTTAAGAAACTCTTCCAACTGTTTAACTCTCCCACCTCCTATCAATTTATCGTGTTCGGTCGCGGTTTTGATTTTTTTAACAGTAGGTATAGTCTTAGCCTTGATACTCCACTTTTAGAGAGTCCTTCATTTTCGTTAACAAGTAGCATGCCGACCTAGCAACTATGCCTTGGCAGTCTGCATACAGAACGCACTTGCACATTTAAATCATTATTGCTGAATGTTAATTTACGCCCAGCGAAGTGGACGGGTAACTGTTTGTATAGATGTAAACAAAATCTTAAATTACTTGTGAAATCGAATTAGATTTTCGAAGGCCGTTTGTCATCATGCTTTTTAATAACTTCGTTAATTTGTTGTAACATCTTTATAGATCACACAACATTTTTTGTTTGATATTCCCTATCGCAGAAATTGTATAATAACTTCGTCTTGCATTTCGGAGTAGTGCAACAGGTAATTCTATTGTGTTACTCGTCGAAGAGGGTCACAGAAAACAATCTTTTATGTACACAAAAACGATCAAGGCTTATTGTCACGGGATAGCCTCCTGACTCCATCCAGAATGAATCTCACGCACCCAAAAATAATTCTGGCACCCTTGTCGCCTCCGTAGTTCTTGTAATACAGTTACAGTTTAATATTATTTATTAATGGATAATATAGTAATTAACAGTCTAATACAGCTATTCGAGTATTATGTCAATCTCGGTCATTAACAATATTTGGACATCTCAAATAAACAACTTGCGATATCTTTGTATACTTGCGAAGCGGTGTTGTCGCACACGCACGAGTACGGACCCATGCGCACGACCGCGGCCGGCGCCCTTCGACGTGTCTTGCACTGTTCACGACAGACCGCTACTCACTTCATTTTATCGATAACCGCATACTGCAATACTTACTTTTCACGAAATGAGGTCATACGTCGGTAAGTAGGAATCGATCTTCACGGTCTAGACTGCACGCAATAATAGCGTGTGGTGTTTTGGGGTGGCGTTGGTTACACATTTTCAGCGACTCTGGTGCCGTTTGACCTCTGACACATTCCTCGCCTTGCTTGCCCTTGCCCACCTTTTTATTTAATCGCCAAACCCTCATTCCGAATATGCTGAATGACACCACGCATATAAAAGTAGATCAAATGTTATACAAAAATGAAACTTGACGGTTTAATGGTAATAGTTAAAATACTAGTGTTAATTGTAGTCGGCGGCTTGACATCCGTAGGACAATGATGTCGCGAAACCGTGGCCGGTCAACCTATTAATGGATGAACAGCTGTCTATGGTTTGAGTATGAGCGTGAATTAAAATGGATGAGCTGTCCGTCGAACGCGTCCTGTACGTGCCCGAGCGAGTGAACCTTGGGCCGTCGGCGTGCGACTTGTAGGCGATGGCAACTAAAGCAATGATTCAGTTAAGAGTTATGTGAGTAAATGTCAGCAAGACTAATGTCATGGCGTTTGAAAGAACCGAACGTAC
This sequence comes from Eumeta japonica, assembly GCA_005406025.1. Lineage (NCBI taxonomy): Eukaryota > Metazoa > Arthropoda > Insecta > Lepidoptera > Psychidae > Eumeta > Eumeta japonica. The sequence continues at coordinate 24,528 of BGZK01003144.1, forward strand.
CATTGAATGCGTTATTTGTATAGGAGAGGAAAAAGATGAGTATCCCTGCATAGTATGAATAGAGTTTTTTTAAAAGATCAGATAGTCAGAGAACGGTGTGATTTCAAAGATTTAGTAACTAACTAACTAACTTTGGTAGAAGAAGGAATACGTTGATTCGGCCAGAAACGCTAAATGCGTATAATGAAATTCATAGAGCTAACGCGTGCGATGAGATGAAATGGTCGAGCTGAAAAAAATTCATTTTAACCAAAACTTTGAAGAACGCAATGCATTTCCATCGCTAATTTTGATTTAATTAATATTTTGAATGCCTAAACCAATCTAAATTAATCGGACATATTTGATTGGATTAAGGAAATTAAGTTCCTTGAAATAATACATGTACATTTATTGTTTTTCCTTACTAAATTGATTATTATAATCAGATAGTTTAGTTAATTTTACCTTTTAATTTCGAACGTTAATCAAAATGTATTGACACTATATAATTCCTTCTTAGCTATTTTAACCTTTTTTCCCACAATATTAAAGGTTTTGTGTTTATTTATTTTAATTAAGTGATTATATGAGTATTTATTGTACCTAAATTGATACTTTAAACTGTATATATTTATATTTAAAGAGTTGTGGTAAAGTTTGAGTGTAAACACTGTATTAGTGGTCTAAAACTCGATACTTTATTACTAAATAACGCGCGTCCGAAATATATACAATGCGGGAGTGACGTCACTTTGGCGTGATCTCGCCATAGAATTACGTCGCTTTTCACCGCTAGCTGCACCACCGATAATATTATCGGTGGTGCAGCTAGCGCCCCGTCGTAACGATACGACTGTCTAATTCGAGGCGACGGCTTAACTTACCGATTTTAGTCCGACGGCTGACAATAGACTAACGAAAACTCTATTCAGAAACGCGTACTAACGTTAATACCGGTACTGAGGTGGGACTAGCGATCATTGTTTTATTACACCACGTCGAACCAGGTTTAAGTGAGTTAGTTCGGGATTTGTGTGAGTTAAAAACAGTTGTGTACGCGAAATCATTTAAAATTTCTAGTTATGGAAATAAATGAGTATGATGATATTAATTATATTAAAAATATAAAGAAATTTATGAAACACGAATCGAACAACCGAAGATTTATTGTAAAAGGATCGTTCCATTCGAAAACCTTACTTTGTACTTGAAACTTTGTTTTGTGAAAACTAACTTTTATAAAAATGATAATCCATAAAACGGTTGACCCCGCAGATCATCCCTAAAACTTTCGCTATGATATTTATCTACCTGTTTTTGAGCTCCTTGCAACAGTAAAAGCAATTGTTTAGAGAAAAGAGCTTATAAATTCTGGTGTAGGTTGGTAGAGTAGTTTTTAGACTATTTTAAGTTATTAAAAAGATATTTTTTTGCAAATTAACTTTTGAGATCTCCCGAAATTCAACTGGCGGATTTATTTCAAATTTTCAGAAAGTCTGAGTAAACCTCTTTCAAATGTCACAAATTGCGTTTCGGTCGGTTAATCCTTTCAAAAGTTGTGAGAGATTTACATACACATACAGGCATCTCTTTGAAAATGGTCAAAATAGATTCTTAGAATCCTAAAACGTCGGAATCTGAATTAAATACAATCTTCGGAAATCGGAATGAAAACACATTTTTCCAATAATGAAAATCTATCAATTTTCATATCGGCAAGTTAAAAAACAATAAAGACGATATTTAAAAGCCTATTAAACTGATGTTATTTTTGGAGTCGGTGCCAGTTAAAGATATGCCAGAGGCTATTAATTTTTTTTGTAGTAGATTTTTAGCCTTACCCAGCTTTTACTTGTAGACTAAGTTTATCGTTAATATAATTAGTTGGCCAACTATATTAACTCCAATTATATTAATCTCCGTACAAAATAAAAGAAGCGTTTGGGCGCCTCCTTTACTTTATACGGAGAAAATGGGAAACCAGTTAGCGCTAGAAATAATCATTTCGGAGTCCCCTCATTTTTTAGAGCGCAACCGCTCTCAGACTCCCAGTTTCGCTAGGCCATCGATTTCCAAGACCTTTAGGATTTCAAACTGTTCCCCAATTCAATGGAAAGTGGGAAAACGTAAGTAAACGGCAATGTAAGCTGTATTACTATACAAGTAGGAAACAATATTTACATATAATATTTGAGGAGTTCCGTCGTTTCTCATGGATCTGATCACCAGAGCCTTTTACATCACCAGTGCCGCTTCATAACGTGCATTTCGATGACCATAAATCGCTCAAAATCTCAATGTCATCGCAATTTATGAAAAATACTTATCATTGAGTAGTGCCAGTAGCCATCTTTGGTCTCCGTTATTATCAATTTCACTTCACTTAATGATGCATTTCCAAAAGAAAAGCATAGGTTATTACAGAATATACCCAGATTAATAAAATTGTGCCTTTAACATTTGAAAAGTTCCGTCAATCCCTCATGGATCCTATCATTACTCTTAGTTCATATAAAAATGGAACCAACTTGGTAGTAGGACTTTAAAAAAAATAGGTTAACCCTGTAGACCAACCCTGAAACTTCCCGCTATTTTCGAGTCCAAAACACTCGAAAATATACGGAATTAGACGCGATTTTTTGAGTAAAAAAACGGTTTGTTTCGATTTCTTTCGACAACGATTTCTCGCAAACGAATCAACTGATTTTGACCCGGTTTGCGGCAATCGACTTGTTTTACAGGGTCAAGAGCTGGTTAGAATTTGAAATCGATCGGTCAAGCCGTTTCGTAGTTATTCCAAAAAAACTGTTTTTTTTCGATTTGTTTCGACAACGATTTCTCACAAACGAATCAACCGATTTTGACCGGTTTGCGGCAATCGACGTGTTTTAATAAGTTAAGAGCTGATTAGATTTTGGAATTGATCGGTCAAGCCATTTTGAAAGTTATTTTGAAAACCACTTAAAAATTTTTTTCTTAGTTTTTGAAAATTTCAAAGTCTACCTGTCCAAATCGACCCAAACTTTCTCTAAGTTTGGTGAAACTCTCTAACGCCGTTTAGTGGGCTCGATTCGGTCAAGCCGTTTAAAAGTTATAAGAGGTTTACATACATTCACATACACACGCACACACACACACACACAGACACACACATCTAAACAGACATACATACAGCTCAGGGATGATCAGGAAGCTTCCTAGATCCTCAGAACGTCGAGATCTGATGAGAACCGATTTTGCAAAATGGGGTGAAATCAATAACTTCCGAAAATTTTGGAAAATTTTCTATTTTCTTAGCGGGAAGTTCAAAATGTATGAAATCGATAAATAAATGCCAGAGTTTTGAGATAACAACACAAAAATTAATATACTACAATCTTCTCCTTAATGGAAGTCGGTTAGTAAAAACATCTGCGAAGAACTATGCATATAATGAATAGGTATATTTTAAATAAATTGATTCGTTAATATTAATTTTTTATCTAAAACCGTGTACAGACAACTATAACATTGATATACCATAAAAAATGATATACAGAAAAATTAACGGAAACAAAATTAAAGCGTGGTAATCTTCAAATTACAAAAAACGTGATGTTGTTACGGAAAACTTTTTGATGATGACTTATACTAAGTACAACAAAATTGGTTCTGCATACGAAATATGAGCATGTCAGCCCGCGCTGCGGCCGCGACGGAGCACATCGGCTGAGAGTTTATTCACCGGCCGCACTAAGTAATAATCGGTTATTACGATTCGGCCGACGACGAGGAGATGATGGATGACGGTCGGTGATTCACCAGGTTGAAGACCGCCGCCCACGGACGCACGCGCACGTAGGCCGCGCACTTTAGCGGCACTGCGTACACCGGCGAGGACACAGCACTGCGTACACCGAGATGAATATTTGCGCGACCACCGAAACTCCCGATTCGCTTTGATGATAATATGACCATAAATACTGCGCCGACATTTCTTTTCCAGATTAGCTGTATTACTATTATATACACTTCACGTGTAATTCGGGTCGTCTCAACATATTCACTAAAGGCAGTGTGACGTATATTTATCACTGCGATGTCATTATTACCAATCCTCAATTACAATCCTTATTAAACTGTATACATTTCTTATATTTCCCTAATGCCTAAGAGTACGTCCGTGTGTTTGTCGTTAGCTAAGCTTCTGTTTTGTTATAATAGTCCCGTAATAGTTCGTATCACATTCGCTCCCCGTTTAAAAAGCATTCTACAATACAGTATACTACAATGATGTTTCTACAATACATCTTTCGGAGCCGATGTCATACATCATCTTGACTCTCTGGCCTGAGGCGTTGTTCACCCGTACGTTTTCATCACCACACCGCAGAGGCGTTATCATCCACGATTATTTTGTTTCACCTTAAATATCTCGGATGTCGAGCGCTCCACGTCTTGCGTAGCCGGATAACCGCTGACAGGCGTAAGTTGCGCCGTGACGACGTCCGCGAACGAACACTAGACGTGACTTCCGAGGCACGGAACGAGTAATTTCGAATTTGAATTAAGCAGTCGGTACGTTCTATTTCGAAGGCAACGCGCCGACTGCGCCGCCAGTCGCCCTTAAATATTATTATTATTATTTTAATTTGTTAAAGTATTCAACATATCTGGCAGTTCGTTTAGGGTTAGCACGAAAGCGCCGTCTTGCGTTTCCTTCAAAGAATAACCAAACAACATTCTCCTGACTCGTAGATTCGCTTAGCTATAAAGGAATGGTTCAAAGTCTAAAATCATAACTAAAATTTATTTAACTAAGAATCAAAATTCGCTCCTATAGCCGCGCCGAAAAAATCGTGTATATTTAAGTACATAAAAAATAACAATGACAATGTACAGTCCTCCATTTTTTATAAGTGTCAATCTATATTTAGCACGTGTCCGTGAATCATTTCAGAGTGATGTCCGACTAGCTGGTCGGCCGTGGCGTCGTCCGCAGGGATACAGAATAAAATTCTACATGTTTTGTGTTGACCCGCACAAAATCGTAGTTCCGCTTTCGACGCCTTTCGTTGTTCCAGCGGCGGTCTCGTTGCCAAATCTGAGCTCCGTTTCCGTTTCGCTTGCGATTTCAATCCCGAGCCCTTTGGGTTCCCTCACTTAAATTCGTATCAAGTGCCACAATCTGTGACAGATTGTAACCACAAATAATATTATTTACATTTGTAACGTAAAATCCGTTATTCTAATTTAAAGTAAAAGTAAAAAATCTAATTTCGCGGCATTGTATTACATAGTTTCATATTTAGGAAACGTATCGCTAGGCAGGGCGCCGGCGGAAGAAATTGTTGCGACTTAATTTATGGAACCCGACGTAACGGGATGTGTACCGCCAGAGCACACGTCTATGAAATGTAATGATCAAGTAAATCGCGTGACAGATTCCTGAGCGACGAGCGCACCGACGGTCGCACACGCATTGACGATGCAAACGCATCTGAGCTGACATATAAAGCGATAAACTCTATAATCTCCTCTGTTGTCAAGAATAATTTCAGGAATTACTGATCTATGCTAATAACTCGTTCATCGATAGGGAGCTATATTATTATCCCTGAGTACTATATTTTATCGGAGAACTAGCTTTCTCTCGATTTCGCCACCGTTTTTGTGACTTTTGTGATATATCCCTAGTCTTCGGCGGATTTTTAGAATATACATTTAGCAAAATGTACAATAGTTTTTGTTCGGCTTCACTTACGCGAGTGTAGCTTTTTACGATTTTAGATGGGTTTTTTTATAATTATCAGAAAAGGATATAAGATTTTGCTTGTACTTTTGTTATCGGAAAATTTCAAACGTAAATTTCGTTCTCGTAAGTAGTAATCGAACCCGGTTAGCGGAAGTGGCATGCACTGCCACGGCCCTGCTTCAGGCGGTCTGCGGCAAGGTGGCAATAGAAATTCAATTCAGCAATCTGGTGTAGCGAACAGAAAATTATTTTATTTTATATTATATCAATTACAGTGTACGTAGGTTATTGGTCCTTGACATGGTCCCTTAGATCAAAAGCGAGAATACGATTTTGAGCCACATCGGAATCGGAATCGAGAGCAGTATCAAGATCCAACTTAGCGCTGCACCAAATTCAGGGTCACAGTGGGATCTGGATTAAAACGTGAGCGGTAACAGTACGACCTCGAATAGTACCGAAATTACTGCATCCGTGTGCTTGAAGTAGACCATCACAAACTTAACATAGAATAAAAAACTTGGGGTTTGGCTGTGTCGTGGACGCGTCTGTATTTTACGTGAATAAGTGTACGTAACGGATGATGTTTCTTTGAACGAATTATATGTATAATTATTTTTGTATACTAAGTAGTCTTTCCGATTTCGTGTAGTTATAAATGTAGTGGAACGTGCACTAGCTGCTGCTAAACGTGTCTTTAATAATCGGTGTTGGCGCATAATCGAGGTCTATTCAGTTCGGCGATGATACAGAAGCGATTACATCATCCACTTGCATACCCACGGTCTCCAGCCGCAGGTGTAGTACTGGCGGCGTCATTGATCTGCTCGTATTCATTCTCTTACCTCGCCGGCTGTCGTGTACGATGTTATGAGTATCCCTGGATTGTTTTTGAGAACCCCTTTTCAACAGTACACGATCACTATATTTTGATTACATTAGATTCGATTTTTGCATTATTTCTTTA